>JADBJO010015542.1:20000-25000 GCA_016801955.1 Conus betulinus
CTCTTGTGCCGAACGGGGGCCCAGAAATAACTAGCCATCTTAAAACTAACAACATTTTGATAACCAAACAAATATTCAGAAGATCGTGAGAATGGTGGTAACTGGATTGTAGTTCTCCGACAACGTCGTTTATTTCAAGGAGGAAGTTGACAAAAATGTTGACAGGACGGAGAGAGAGCTTTATTGAAACAACATTTGATATAAACCAAACCATATCCGACAGAAGATGAGAGGAAGGGAAGAGAGACTGAATTAGAGCACAGAGAGAGAGAGAGAGAGAGAGAGAGAGAGAGAGAGAGAGAGAGCTGCTGAATCTGAACACTGCTGATGATGAGGCGTCTGTTGTAGTCTGCTCGGTTGCTCAAGCTTAAGTTCAGTGGTTGCATTGAACGTCTCTTCATCACAGACAGAAGACGATAAACGAATAACAACACCTTTCCTCAATGATTTTCATATGAGAGACACACAGACAGACAGACAGACAGACAGAGAGAGAGAGAGAGAGAGAGAGAGGAGAGAGAGAGAGAGAGAGAGAGAGACTTGCTGCTTTCTTTTAACGTTAACTATTAGGGATATTAAACATATTTTATTTTAATTTGAAAACAAAAATGAATGTATGCACATTCTGGCTTGTTGCACATGTTACAGAGAGAGAGAGAAGGTAGGGGGTGGGGGAGGGGGCGGGGTAAAAGGGTATCCGAGACAAAGATACAGACAGGCAGGCTGAGCCGAGTGGGATGAAGAGGGAAGGGGAGGGGGTGGGGGGGGGGTTGCTGTGTGTTCACAAGGGCCTGCGGAGGGTGGGGCACTCCACTGTGACGTGGCTGTGAGTGCCTGTGCTGGGGACTATCTGGAAATGTCAGCCTCAGCACACCGTCCTATATATAAATCTGCCATCGCTGAACCACTCCAAGACAACGGAGCCACGCCAACCACAGATACGGACGGGACCTCCTGTAATTGTGCGGGAGGGAGGGAGGGAGAGAAAGAGAGGGAGAGGGAGGGAGACACACATGCAGGCACACACACACACACACACACACACACACACACACACACACACACACACACACACACAGAGGAGAGAGAGAGAGGAGAGAGAGAGAGAGATGGAGTGGGGAGGGGTTGGAAGGGAGAGAAAGAGTTAGAGAGGGGGTGAGAGATAGGGGGAGAGAGAAACAGAGGGACAGAGACAGGCCGACAGATTAATTAAGAATAAGAGACTGATTTTTTAGCATCTGACAAAGACACCGGGAGAAATGTAAAGTTATGAGAAGATGGAGGCCCAAAATACTGAGAGAGAGAGAGAGAGAGAGAGAGAGAGAGAGAGAGAGAGAGAGAGAGAGAGAGAGAGAGAGAGAGAGAGAAAGATTTTAATCAGTATAGACCATGACTCCTAGTGGAGGTGTAAATATAACAACAATTCTTACAGCAATGTAACGTAGTATAGTTTAGGAATAAGAAACTGACAGATAGGCATGCTAAGTGCATACAATGAATACGACACTTGGGTTCATTTAACTGACCATAGTTGTTCGCGTAGTGAAGGCTTTGTACAAGAATATGCATATGCTCTACTGTGCGTTTTCATTTTCCTTTGCCACAAGAATCAAGAATCATTTATATACCCAACCCCTTGATTTATCCAGACACACCCAAAGCCATTCTGAAACAGAAAATTAGAAAAAAAAAAAAAAAACATAACGCCCACTATCTTTTACCACCCGATTCCAATCCCAGCAGCATGATATATGTTTGAAGTGGTAATCTGTCATCATCAATCTGTATAATCTTCATAACTGTTTTAAGTGGTAATCTGTATCATCCATCTGTACAATCGTCATAATTATGTTTTGAAGTGGTAATCTGTATCATCCATCTGTGCAATCGTCATAATTATGTTTTGAAGTGGTAATCTGTATCATCCATCTGCACAATCTTCATAATTATGTTTTGAAGTGGTAATCTATATCATCCATCTGTGCAATCGTCATAATTATGTTTTGAAGTGGTAATCTGTATCATCATCCATCTGTACAATCTTCAAAATTATGTTTTGAAGTGGTAATCTGTAGCATCCATCTGTACAATCTTCATAATTATGTTTTGAAGTGGTAATCTGTATCATCCATCTGTACAATCTTCATAATTATGTTTTGAAGTGATAATCTGTATCATCATCCATCTGTGCAATCGTCAGCCAGTACCTAATGCAGCTTACATATGAATTGAGTTAGATAGAATAACTTTTTTTTTTCCGATGAACACATACGTTCGGTGTCTTCATGTAACCCCCAGAAATTTCCTAAGATCAAACGAATGAACTCTTTCTACATGAGTAGCAGATTCATCGGTGTCCTAGATCTCTCGTCACTTGACTGAGCGACCGGCTGAACCTGGGCATGGGAAGAGTTTCAGAAACGCTGTCGGGACGTAGACTTGGTGCCAGTCGTCAGATATAGCTCATTCCAGTCATGAGCTAGTGTCGGTCACATGCAGGTCTTTAGACACGCCTGAAACTAGTCATGTTAGAGACCTAGTGTTGTTATGAGAGGTCTAGTTCCAGTCAAGAGAGAGACCTAGACTACAGTCATGAGAGAGAGATTGGGGGTGGGGTGGGGGGGGGGGTGGGAGGGGGGTGAAGGATGGAGGAGCGGATAGAGAGTTAGCATCGGGTGTAAGGAAGAGTCAGACAAACAAAAGATTCAGTACCAGCGTGTCTGTGTCTGTGTCTGTGTGTGTATGGAGAGACGAACAGAGTGACCAGCAGAGGAACTTTGCGCTTCACGTTGTTTATGGTCATTAAACGGGCCACGTCAAGGCTGAGACAGAGGGGTAGGCATGGAGATAATGAGAAGAAAGCAGAGAGGGGGGCTAGCGAGCGAGCGAGCGAGAGAGAGAGAGAGAGAGAGAGAGAGAGAGAGACAGACAGCCAGACAGACACACAGACAGCCAGCCAGACAGACAGACAGACAGACAGCAAACCACAGACACAAGGATTATGCAACAATGAAAACAGGAGGTGGGCGGGTGGACACGTGGGTAAAATATATACGGTGCCAGAAAGAGAGAGAGAGAGAGACAGGCCCTTCAGGCTGGCATTTCTTATCCTCTGGCACCGCCACCCGTTTCTGCCGACTTCTTGCCCGCCACGACGGCAAGCGCAGCTGGATGCAGGATAAGTATGACAGATGGGCAGCCACAGCTACTGTTAGACACCGCTTCAGAACAATGCAGGATAAGTATGACAGATGGGCAGCCACAGCTACTGTTAGACAGCTTCAGAACAATGCAGGATAAGTATGACAGATGGGCAGCCACAGCTACTGTTAGACACCGCTTCAGAACAATGCAGGATAAGTATGACAGATGGGCAGCCACAGCTACTGTTAGACAGCTTCAGAACAATGCAGGATAAGTATGACAGATGGGCAGCCACAGCTACTGTTAGACACCGCTTCAGAACAATGCAGGATAAGTATGACAGATGGGCAGCCACAGCTACTGTTAGACAGCTTCAGAAACAATGCAGGATAAGTATGACAGATGGGCAGCCACAGCTACTGTTAGACAGCTTCAGAACAATGCAGGATAAGTATGACAGATGGGCAGCCACAGCTACTGTTAGACACAGCTTCAGAACAATGTAGGATAAGTATGACAGATGGACAGCCACAGCTACTGTTAGACAGCTTCAGAACAATGCAGGATAAGTATGACAGATGGACAGCCACAGCTACTGTTAGACACAGCTTCAGAACAATGCAGGATAAGTATGACAGATGGGCAGCCACAGCTACTGTTAGACAGCTTCACAACAAGAAGGAGGCAGTAGTACCACAGCTACTGTTAGAGAGACACAGCTTCAGAACAAGTAGGAAGGATACAGTAGTAGTACCACAGCTACTCTCGAGAGATTGGAGAGAGAAGCAGCAACGAAAGAAGCAGGAATGATACAGCAGTGCCGTAGTAAGTAGTCAGAGCTCTCGGGAGTGGTGCTAGAATCGTGCTCTGGAGGGAAATGCTTCAGAGCGAGCCAGGAGGATGGGGTTGTACTTCTGCTGCTGTCAGTGATCCGGAGAGAAACACCTTCGGAGCGTAAAGGATGGAGAAGTGCTATAGGACGTGTCGGTGCTCGGGACAGAACCAGCTGAAGAGTGAGGGGGGGGGGGGGGTGGATGGGGCAGCAGGATCGCTGCTGTCATTGCTCTGAAGGCGCCTTCAGAGCAGGCAAAAAGATGGAGCCATATCGACTGTGGGAGACCTGGAGAGAAGCAGCTCCAGAGCAGTAGAAAGGGCGGAGAAGTACTCTACATTCTGACAGTGGTTTGACAGAAGAGGCCTCAGAGCAAGAATAAAGGATGAGGAAAAGCATTGAACCTGCTTTTAGGGGTCTGGGGGACTGCTTGAGAACAACGCAGGGAGGATGGAGGAGTGGGAAGGACGCAGCAGTATCACAGCTACTCTCAGAGATTAGGAGAGAGAAAAGGCTTCAAAGCAAAACAGGAAGGATAGATAGTGCCATAGCTGGTAATGAGACTGTTGGGAGCAGTACTGCAACCCCGCTGTAGAGAGGAAGGGCTTCAGAGCAAGCAGGAAGGATGGAGCAGAAGTGCAGCTACTGTTAGTGCTTGACAAAGAAACAGTTTGGGGGCAAGGGGGAAGAAGGGAGCGGTACTATAGGTACTGGCCTTGCTTTAGAGAGAAACAATGCTAGAGTTGTAGGAAGGATGAAGAATACTATGGCTACAGGCAGCGCTTTAGAGAGAAACAATGCTAGAGTTGTAGGAAGGATTGAAGAATACTATGGCTACAGGCAGCGCTTTAGAGAGAAACAATGCTAGAGTTGTAGGAAGGATTGAAGAATACTATGGCTACAGGCAGCGCTTTAGAGAGAGAAACAATGCTAGAGTTGTAGGAAGGATTGAAGAATACTATGGGTACAGGCAGCGCTTTAGAGAGAAACAATGCTAGAGTTGTAGGAAGGATTGAAGAATACT
>JADBJO010015542.1:30000-32500 GCA_016801955.1 Conus betulinus
TTTTTTTTTTTTTTTTTTTGTGAGATGGGGGAGGGGGCGTGCGTGCGTGCGTGCGTGTGTGTGTGTGTGTGTGTGTGTGTGTGTGTATGTGTGTGTGTGTGTGTGTGTGTGTGTGTGTGTGTGTGTGTGTGTGTGTGTGTGTGTGTGTGTGTGTGTGTGTGTTTTCAGTTCAGTTCCACGCATAGAATTGATGAGAGGGAGGGGTGGAGGAAGGGAGAGAGAGGGAGCGAGGCAGACAGGGAGAGAGAGACAGAGAGAGGCAGAGTGAGAGAGACCTCCCTCACACAACACTCGGAGAACAGGGACATTCATTGCTCCGTTTGGTTTTCTTCCAAGTAGATTTTGCGCCGTCTGTCTTTTTCTCTCTGTCTACCTCTCCCCCCCCCCCCCCTCTCTTTCCTAAACACACCCACACCCCCACCACCCACCCACCCACCCACACACACACATACATATGCATGCATGCATGCATGCCTGGACGAACACGCACACACGTGCAACTTCACGATCATGCACCCGCAGACCAAGCACGAGTTTTTGGATCCGAACCACTGTATTTTGTTTTGTTTTGTTTTGTCTTTCCACCGTCTCTCTCCGTTATCTAGTCGCACCGTGTGCAGAGAGTGTGTACGATCTTCCAGCAATCGCAGACTTGCAGGGGGGCTGGCGTAATTCTGGCATCATATTCATCACTTTATCGGTGAGATGGAGAGCGCGGCGGGGCTTGGTGCTGCCACCGGCCACACGTGCAGGTGTGGCTTTAGGGACAGCGGGGACAGGCTGGGGGGGGGGGGGGGGGGGGGGAGAAAGGAAGAGGGGGTGAATGGTGTTTGGGGATTGGGGGTGGGGTGGGTGGAATCCGCTGGGAGAACGAGGAGCGTGGGGAGGGAGGACACAGGCGGTGTAGTGTGTGTACACGCGCGCGCGCGCGCGCGCGCGTGTTGTGTGTGGGTGGTGGGTGTGTGGGTGTGAGTGTGTATGTGTTCTTCGAAAAAATCAGTGATAGGTACATTCGCTTACTTATAAATCTATTAAGCGCAAATTCAACGGAAGGTTTGATGTTCCGGACCATCCCCGTTTTGATCGTTCCTTTCGCCCCAAGGCATGTTTGTGTGTTGATGTGTATCACAGTACTTTGCACTGTGTACATGTTTGTGTGTTGATGTGTATCACAGTACTTTGTACTGTGTACATGTTTGTGTGTTGATGTGTATCACAGTACTTTGTACTGTGTACATGTTTGTGTGTTGATGTGTATCACAGTACTTTTTACTGTCTACATGTTTGTGTGTTGATGTGTATCACAGTACTTTGTACTGTGTACATGTTTGTGTGTTGATGTGTATCACAGTACTTTACTGCCTACATGTTTTGTGTGTTGATGTGTATCACAGTACTTTACTGTCTACATGTTTGTGTGTTGATGTGCATCACAGTACTTTACTGTCTACATGTTTGTGTGTTGATGTGTATCACAGTACTTTACTGTCTACATGTTTGTGTGTTGATGTGTATCACAGTACTTTACTGTCTACATGTTTTTGTGTGTTGATGCGTAGTCACAGAACTGAACGGTGTACATGTTTGCGTGTTGATGTGTAGTCCCTGCACCTGACTGTTTGCATGTTTGTGGTGTTGATGTGTAATCACAGCACTTGACTGTGTGCATGTTTGTGTGTTGATATGTAGTCACAGCACTTTTCTGTGTCCATGTTTGGGTCTTTAACTCGTTTAGCATCCGGTCCACACGTGGCTAGCGCGGTGGGCTGGACAGTGAACGACATGAGTTGATGCGAAGCCATTGTGTTCGCCACATGATACACTACTTTCGCATGTCCACACAACAGGTGGAGACATCGCTGAACTAAAGTACTGGACCGTCAGTGGGTGGGAGGGGGGGGGAGGGAGGGGAGGGGAGAAAGGGGGGTTACTTCGCTTACGATTCCTGCCATCCTCTTATTCCCTGCTTTCTCATGTTCATCTGTACTTTCACATCTCAATTCAGCGAGAGAAATTGTCAGAATCACAGAAGGGGATTGCTTTTTCCGTGTTCCACTTTTTTTTTCTTTTTTCTAAGGTCGTTCTCTCCCTCACTGGGTGGATTTCACGGTGATGCTGCGCTGTATTCAACTTCCCTCGTCAGGGGAGAAAGAAGTAATTATCATTTTCTGAAATGCGCTGTGTAAATTATGTACGAAGGGAGGGGAGGAGGTGGCGGAAGATTTTTGTTCGTAACCCTGTCGAGATCACTCAGGGCAGACGGGAAGGGGGGGTGGGGGGTGGGGGCGGGGGGGGGGGGGGGGGTATGGGTTGAAGCGGAGTGGCGACGGGGACGGAGTGGAATGGGATTATGAACGCAGACATCTCGCCCGCATTCTCCGTGAAAACTAGTCAAGCCATTTTACGCCAGTCTGTTTTATCATTATTGGAAAGTCGCCTTGTGTAGCTGGGGTGGGGTGTGAGGAGTGGGGGTGGGGGGTGGGGGGGGGAGTCGGGTATG
>JADBJO010015542.1:37500-43454 GCA_016801955.1 Conus betulinus
CCACACTCCTATGTGGCTACCTTACAGGGTGAGCTGAAAGACGGCCACACTCCTATGTGGCTACCTTACAGGGTGTGGCTGAAAAGACGGCCACACTCCTATGTGGCTACCTTACAGGGTGGGCTGAAAGACGGCCACACTCCTATGTGGCTACCTTACAGGGGTGAGCTGAAAGACGGCCACACTCCTATGTGGCTACCTTACAGGGTGGGCTGAAAGACGGCCACACTCCTATGTGGCTACCTTACAGGGTGAGCTGAAAGACGGCCACACTCCTATGTGGCTACCTTACAGGGTGAGCTGAAAGACGGCCACACTCCTATGTGGCTACCTTACAGGGTGAGCTGAAAGACGGCCACACTCCTATGTGGCTACCTTACAGGGTGAGCTGAAAGACGGCCACACTCCTATGTGGCTACCTTACAGGGTGAGCTGAAAGACGGCCACACTCCTATGTGGCTACCTTACAGGGTGAGCTGAAAGACGGCCACACTCCTATGTGGCTACCTTACAGGGTGAGCTGAAAGACGGCCTACTCCTATGTGGCTACCTTACAGGGTGGAGCTGAAAGACGGCCACACTCCTATGTGGCTACCTTACAGGGGAGCTGAAGACTGAAAGACGGCCACACTCCTATGTGGCTACCTTACAGGGTGAGCTGAAAGACGGCCACACTCCTATGTGGCTACCTTACAGGGTGAGCTGAAAGACGGCCACACTCCTATGTGGCTACCTTACAGGGTGGGCTGAAAGACGGCCACACTCCTATGTGGCTACCTTACAGGGTGAGCTGCTACCTTAAAAGACGGCCACACTCCTATGTGGCTACCTTACAGGGTGAGCTGAAAGACGGCCACACTCCTATGTGGCTACCTTACAGGGTGAGCTGAAAGACGGCCACACTCCATGTGGCTACCTACAGGGTGAGCTGAAAGACGGCCACACTCCTATGTGGCTACCTTACAGGGTGAGCTGAAAGACGGCCACACTCCTATGTGGCTACCTTACAGGGTGGGCTGAAAGACGGCCACACTCCTATGTGGCTACCTTACAGGGTGGGCTGAAAGACGGCCACACTCCTATGTGGCTACCTTAGGGTGGGCTGAAAGAAGGCCACACTCCTATGTGGCTACCTACAGGGTGAGCTGAAAGACGGCCACACTCCTATGTGGCTACTTACAGGGTGAGCTGAAAGACGGCCACACTCCTATGTGGCTACCTTACAGGGTGGAGCTGAAAGACGGCCACACTCCTATGTGGCTACTTACAGGGTGAGCTTAAAGACGGCCACACTCCTCCTATGTGGCTACCTTACAGGGTGAGCTGAAAGACGGCCACACTCCTATGTGGCTACCTTACAGGGTGAGCTGAAAGACGGCCACACTCCTATGTGGCTACCTTACAGGGGCGAGCTGAAAGACGGCCACACTCCTATGTGGCTACCTTACAGGGCGAGCTGAAAGACGGCCACACTCCTATGTGGCTACCTTACAGGGTCAGCTGAAAGACGGCCACACTCCTATGTGGCTACCTTACAGGCGAGCTGAAAGACGGCCACACTCCTATGTGCTACCTTACCTTACAGGGCTACCTTACAGCTGCTGAAAGACGGCCACACTCCTATGTGGCTACCTTACAGGGTCAATTAATGTCATCTTCCCAACCATTGGCCAATGAATCAGGACCATTCACCTAATTAATGTCATCTTCCCAGCCATTGACCAGTGAATCAAGCAGGTTCACCTAATAAATGTCATCTTCCCAGCCATTGACCAGTGAATCAGGGACATTCACCTAATCAATGTCATCTTCCCAGCCATTGACCAGTGAATCAAGCAGGTTCACCTAATAAATGTCATCTTCCCCCAGCCATTGACCAGTGAATCAGGGACATTCACCTAATTAATGTCATCTTCCCAGCCATCGACCAGTGAATCAAGCACGTTCACCTAATTAATGTCATCTTCCCAGCCATTGACCAATGAATCAAGCACGTTTCCATAATTAACGTCATCTTCCCAGCCATTGACCAGTGAATCAAGGACGTTCACCGTGGCTGACTGACGAACTGTTCTATTAGTCGGTCAACCCCGCGCATGTTTAGAGAAGAAAAAAGCGGAAGTTGTAAGGGATGGGATCCCTGGGGGATGTAAACATCAGCTTCCGGTGTACGTGTTCGTGTTGTGACGTCATCGACCGGGAAGACGGGGTGGGGTGGGGGTTGGGGGGGGGGTGTTGGAGGGTCGAGGGGTTGCATTAGGGAGGGGGGGGAGGGGCATATTTCCTGCTCAGGTGGAGTGGTGCCGACTGGCATTCGATCTACGGTGTTGTGTCTGGGCAATAGCGGTAGTGCCGTTCGGTGTGGTCTGGGTGGTGGTGGTGTTGGTTGTTGTTTCGTTCGTGTTGTTGTTGGTTTTTCTTTTTTCTTTTTTTTTTTTTTTTTGTCTCATATTGTATGCGCTCGATTCATCGGTACACCTGTTGTGTTTGTTTATGGCTGCTCTCTCTCTCTCTCTCTCTCTCTCTCTCTCTCTCTCTCTCTCTCTCTCTCTCTCTCTCTCTCTCTCTGGCTTTCTTCCATTTTTCTCCGTCCCTCCCTTCCTCCCCCCCCCCTCTCTCTCTCTTTCTTTCTGTCTCTCTTAGTTTTATTAACTATGGTTTTCACTCTTCCCTAAAGCGTTTGAATCAAATGAAAGCAATGACTCCATTAGTTAATTCTTATCGCACACCAAACTGTAATGTATATTCGTGACGCAACGTTTATTAAAAGCGGTTATTTTGTATAGGTTGTGCCTTCCCATTCCTTAAGTTATGCTTCAGTGATGGCAATGACGTACGCCTTTTTACTTTTTTTTTTTTTTTTTTTTCCAGTGCTGTATATCCTGGCCTGTCTTGTCGACTATTTCTGCAACCATCCAGACTACACCAGTATCTCTCTCTCTCTCTCTCTCTCTCTCTCTCTCTCTCTCTCTCTCTCTCTCCTCTCTCTGTCTGTCTGTCTGTCTCTCTCTCTCTCTCTCTCTCTCTCTCTCTCTCTCTCTCTCTCTCTCTCTCTCTTCTCTTCTCTCTTCTCTGTCTCTCTGTCTCTCTCTCTCTCTCTCTCTCTCTCTCTCTCTCTTCTCTTTCTCTTTTCCACAGATTGTCTCTACGATGTGTAAGGAAACAGCATTACTGGCTGCAGTGTTCAAAATGTGTGTGTGTGTGTGTGTGTGTGTGTGTGTGTGTGTGTGTGTGTGTGTGTGTGTGTGTGTGTGTTTATCTGTTTGTCCGTGAACGGCGACTTCAAAGAAGTGTCGAAGATCACGGAGTCTGTGTTAGATCTGGGGTGACTTGCGTATATTTTGAGCAATTTTGAAATAATGGCGTATTAATGTCTAATCTTGCAAAAACTTGACATACGGTTAAATAGCATTCGTCAAAAAACACTTTTCTCTCTTTTTGTGCCCTTTCTCTTTTTTTCTTTCACTTTTCTTCCTTTTATATTTTTTCTATTTTTTCCGTTGTCTTCAACTGTTTTGTCTGCCTCAAACCTCTCCATTTCTTCCACGCTGCTCATAAATATTCCTGAGAGTGGATGAATCTCACCTGTGTGGTTCCACTCTTCCCATGTTGAGCCCATAGAAAACTCAGCTCTGGCTAGGAGCCAGTCAGGGCAGAACAATCCCAAAGGTAAGTGACTCTGATAAGACTCGAACCCACCACTTCCCAGCCCACCACCGCGATGGCAACCACAGCGTTACGGTGGCTAGTTGATTTTTTTTTTTTTTTTCTGAATGACCATTAGTCATGATGGAGGTGCTGCTCTGCCATTCCGTTTCGGTCTGAGAGCACTCTGCGCTCCTGTGCTCAGTGTCGACCAGGCCCGGGAAATACAGACACCTGCAGTGTCGGTTCCATCTATCACTTGGGAGCCCAGACTACGCATTCAGCTATTCATGGTGAGGCTGACTGGAGTGGGAAAAAAAATTATCCCGCATATTTGTGCCCTTTATAAGATTCGAACGCGTGACTTCCCAAGCCTGCAACTGTGTATGCTTGCTACTGCCCTGTTGATACAGGTTTCAGTCAGATTTTCTTGTGTGTAGTAGTGTCCTTGCATTAACATTAGTGTATTATTGTTGTTCTTCTTGGCATTGCTTTTTTTTAATTATCAGTTTGACCCATCTTGAGGTAACGCCTAAGTACTTAGCAGTTCTGTGCATAACTGAGCATGAATGTAACATACTTAAGGTGCTAGGTTGATTCCGTGAAGCTCAACATAACTTGATCTAAGGAACACTGATATATGAAAAGAAATGTTCATGTTCATCCACAGGTCGATCGTCCTACATTGTTATTTATTATTATTTTGATTTGTTGGCATTTAGTAACATTTATTCAGCTGTGTGCTGTAGGCGACTTGTCTTTCATTGCCATTTTTAAAATGTCGTGTGTTTATTCCAAGCACGCCACGCCCAGGTCCTTTGAATTGTTCCAGTCTCTTCAAACCCTCTGCTGTTCTTCGTTCCAGTCTCTTGTCTTTTGCATGTCAAATGTTCACAGCGCTGAGGATAGTGGTGCTGGTCACTGTGGGCTGGCCTTACCTGTCGATGAACTCAGTGTTGATACCGTTCAAAACAGAACCTTTTTCAATCTTTGGGAATAGCCTGAGGGAAGGAAAGCCATTCAAAACTTAACCTTCCCAATCTTTGGGAATAGCCTAAGAGAAGGAAAGCCATTCAAAACTTAACCTTTCCAATCTTTGGGAATAGCCTGAGGGGAGGAAAGCCATTCAAAACTTAACCTTTTCCAATCTTTGGGAATAGCCTGAGAGAGGAAGGAAAGCCATTCAAAACTGAACCTTTCCAAGGAAAGCCATTCAAAACTTAACCTTCCAATCTTTGGGAATAGCCTGAGAGAGGAAAGCCATTCAAAACTTAACCTTCCCAATCTTTGGGAATAGCCTGAGAGAAGGAAAGCCATTCAAAACTGAACCTTTCCAAGGAAAGCCATTCAAAACTTAACCTTCCCAATCTTTGGGAATAGCCTGAGAGAAGGAAAGCCATTCAAAACTTAACCTTTCCAATCTTTCAGCATAGCCTGAGGGAAGGAAAGACGATTGGTCAAGAGAGGAGGGAAATGAAGGAGCTGGGCAATAAGGGAGAGGGTGGGGGTTGGGGTGGATGGATTGAACATAAAGAAATAAAAAAAAAAAGAGGAATGGGGAAAGTAAGAGAAGACGGCGAAAAAGAAATGAAAAGAGAGGAGGGGGGAGGGTAGGGCATTGGAGAGAAATACGAAAACAGAAAAAAAGGGGAGGGAAAAAGGCGGAGGAAGAGAGAAGGAAGAAAAAAGAAATAAAAGGAAAAGCTGGAAGAGGCGTTGGGCTGATGAGGTTGAAAGTAAGGACGGTGAAACAGAAAGATAGTGTGTGTGTGTGTGGGGGGGGGGGGGGGGGGGGGTTGGGAGGGAAAGAAGGTGGGGGGGGGCATGGGGAGAGACAGCGCAGTGTAGTGTCTGTGAGTGTGCCCTAAAAGTGTGGTCTTATCACTCGGTGGTGCCAGGTCTCCCCAGGGCTTGTGACACTGATAGTTTGGCAGTGTCAGCTTCCATTGGGTTTTGTAGTGTTCATCTGCTGCTCTCGTTTCGTGCCGTTTCTTTCACCGTGGGCTTTGGGGATAATCTGTCTGCGCCTCTTCCCCCCCTCTGTGTCTCTGTCTGTCTCTGTCTGTCTGTCTGTCTCTCTCTCTCTCTCTCTCTCTCTCTCTCTCTCTCTCTCTCTGCTCTCGCTCTCGCCTGTGCTTACATCCTATATGCCTGTTTCCCATCCTAAACCATCACCACCATCACCCTACCCGCTCTTGCCATGGGCAGGTGTCGTTCATTAAAGCTGTTGTCGTTGTCCTGCTTGCCCAGTTAACGAGTGTGGCAGAAACGTAGGATTTGTCGGTGTGTGTTTGTTTTCTCAGTGGCTG
>JADBJO010015543.1:5000-12500 GCA_016801955.1 Conus betulinus
AGAGAGAGAGAGAAGAGAGGACCGGAGGAGAGAGGGTTAAAAGTAAACCCCTGGAATATTCAAGTAATTTCAGTATTGGTGAATTCTGAGTTAGTAACTGTGGTTTTTGACACAACCCAACACACTACAACACACACACACACACACACACACAACAGACAGACAGACACAGAGACAGAGAGTGAGGGCAGACAGACGGGATAGACAGACAGATAGACAGACAGACGACAGAGACAGAGACAGAGGAATTAATGAAAGACCTGGAATTTACAGCAAATACTAGCGGTGAATTCTGCGTTAGTACGGTTGCTAGAGAGAGAGAGAGAGAGAGAGAGAGAGAGGAGAGAGAGAGAGAGAGAGAGAGAGGACAGACAGACAGAGACAGACAGAGAGTATGTAGCACTTAATGTACTCACGAATACACCATCCATCCCTTTCCTACGAACCCTGCCTTTTTTTTTTCCCCCTTCTCTTGTTCACTTAAAAAAAATCGAAAAATCGAAAGAGTCCGAAAAACCTCTTCCGTACTAAAGAAGTCACAGCGCCGGCTGCACACACCCTGTTGTAACCCACTCAGACAAACAACGAAGTCGAAGCTGTTACTCCCCACCTTTACCGACTTTCCATTTCCTCCCCCCCCCCCCCCCCCCCCCCACCCCCTTCCCTTCCTTCTTTTCCTGTCTCCACGCTCTCCTTACCTCCCCCTGTCTCTGTCTGACCCGTCCTCAAGAGTCTGACACTACACAACCGGGACATTTGAACTATGCACTTTTCATTCAAACGCCAGCTACAGCTAGACTATACGCACGCGCTCACGCCCCCCCCCCCCCCCCTTCTCTGTCTGTCTGTCTCTGTCTGCCTGTCTCTGTCTGTCTGTCTGTCTGTCTGTCTCTCTCTCTCTCTCTCTCTCTCTCTCTCTCTCTCTCTCTCTCTCCTCTCTCTCTCATCGTTGCGCTTCTACTCTTTCCATTTGATGAAGGTGACATCCGTTATCATCTATATATCAGAGAGGAGAGAGAGAGAGAGAGGAGAGAGAGAGAGAGAGACAGAGAGAGAGAGAGAGAGAGAAAAAGAGAGACAGGCTGGGAAAGAGGTTCGAGAGAGACAGAGACAGACAAAGAGAGAGCGAGAGAGAGAGAGAGAGAGAGAGAGAGAGAGAGAGGGAGAAACAGCAGGGAAAGGAAGAGGGATAGGCGGGGGTGATGGTGGTGATAAAACTCTTCTCAGCAGCACTTGTGACGTCACTTGTTTACTCTTCCGGTTCAAATGAGGCGTGAAGTGCTTGCAGATGATGCCAGGGGCGGAAGTGCTGCGGTACCAACGGAATCTAGAATGTCACTGTTTAGAAAAATACTACTCTTTCTTTCTTCTTTTTTTTTTTTCTTTCTATTTTTCTTTTTAATTACCGCTGGGTATAGTAGCCCCCCCCCCCCCCGCCTCCCCCTTACGGATCGGCGAGGCCTACGAACAACATGAATCTGGGTTTTCTTTCTTTCTTTTCTTTTCTTTCCTCCTCTTCTTCTTTCTTTCTTTCTTTTTCTTTCTTTTTTTTTTCTTTCTTTCTTCTTCTTCTTTTTTATTTTCTTAAATTGGAAGGGGCCTCTGGTAACCCAAATTCGCAGTCAGATGCCGCCATGTCCGGACAGGGGTGTTGGCAGTTGTGTTCTAGTTGGATCAACGGTTGTTGGCTTTTATAAGATGTGGTGTCACTGTTGTTTGTTCGGGGTCGGCTCTTCCACACCCCCCCCTCCCACCTCCCTCCCACCGCCCACTCACCCCAACCTGCCTCCACCACCCACCTGCCCATTTTTCCACCCCTACTTCCGCCCTCTTCTTCTCTCTCTCCCGCCCTTGGCCTCCTCACACCGTATTGCCCTGTGGTGCAGATGATGGCGCTGCGACAGATGGAAATGACCTGCGGGTTATCACGTGCGGTGGGGGAGGGAGGGGTGGGGGAGGGGAGGGGGGGGGGGGGGTCGGTGGTGCGTGCGTCTTATCCGGAGGTTTGCCACTGTTTGGTCTACCCGTGCCGTGGGTTGCGTTAGGGGAGATAGAGAGAGAGAGAGAAAGGGGGAGGGGGGAGATATGTTGGGGGGGGGGGGGGGGGGGGAGACGACAGGCACGCTCCCCAAGTGCGTGCTCGCGCGTGTATGCGTCTGCGCATAATTGCGTGTATGTATGTATGTATGTTTGTATGTATGTAGGTGAGGTATGTATGTATGACTATCTATGACTATCTATCTATCTATCTATCTACTCTCTATCTATCTATCTACAGTCTCTCTGTTCTCTCTGTCCATCAATCTATCTACTTACCCATTTGTGTGTGTAGTGTGTCTATGTGTATGATTTCGTGTGTGCTTTGCGTGTAGTAGTGTGGTGTGTGGTGTGTGTGTGTCTTACCCATCCATTTACCTGGCAGAGGAAGAAGAAAGGAAAGAAAAAGAAGAAGAAGAAGGAAGAGAAGAAGAGAAAGAAGAAGAAGAAAAAGACGAATAAGAAGACGGAGGAAGAAGAAGAAAGACGAAGAGAAGAAGACAGAAGAGAAGAGAGAGAGATATAGAAGAGAGAAGAAGATATGAGAGAGAGAGGCGAGAGAGAGAGAGAGAGACCAGGGGAGAGAGAGAGAGAGAGAGAAGGGGGGGAGGGTTAAAGAAAACGAGGAAGATTTGGAAAGAATGAGATTGAAGACATCAGTGAAAGGAGGAGAGGTAGAGACGACTGAGAAGATGTGTGGTTTACCAGGAAAACGGCGGGAATCTCGGAGCCATGTCAGATTGAAGGTCTGGGTTTGGCGTGACATAAACGACTGCCAACTGAAGTAGCCACAGGTAACACCAGACACACAGACACAGACAGACAGACAGATACATACCACAGACGACACGACAGACACGACATCACTAACGCAGGACAGCAGACACACTACTCCACTCACACACCACCACACACAGCGCAGAACACACTCACAACCACACACCCCTCGTACACACACACACACACACACACACACACACACAGGGATATTTTTTTTCTACAGTCAGTCACCTGCAAAGAGGAGTAGTGAGTGGCTGAGAAGCTGGAAAGAGGGATGTGGCGGCTTGGCTTTAAGAATGGCGCGGTAGACTGTATAATGGGGGGCGTGATGCGAGAGGGACAGCGAGCGAGCGCCGACGAGAGAGATAGAGAGAGAAGAGAGATCGACGGAGATAGAGAGATAGAGAGAAGAGAGACGATCTGAGAAAATTAGAGCATATCGAGAGTCTCAGCAAGGTACAGAGTAAGAGAGCGATAGAAGATAGATCATATAGTCTAGTATTACCATAGAGAGAGAGAGCATCTCTCAGAGAGATGAAAGGTGAGAGAGAGAGAGACTTACTCGACTAAGGTGAGAAAGAGCGATCGAGACAGAGTAAGAGAGAGATAGATTAGATAGATCGATGTATATATCTATATATCTAGACATAGAACAGATAGATGGGAGTAGAGCGAGATGAGAAGAGAGAGAGCGAGAGATAATGAAGAGAGAGAGAGACATTAGAGATAAAGTGAGAGAGAGAGAGACAGAGTAAGAGAGAGAGAAAGAGATAGAGAGAGAAGACTGAGAGAGAGACTGAGAGATAAAGTTACGAGAGAGACAGAGTAAGAGCGAGACAGAGTAGAGAGAGAGAGAAAGAGACTGATAGATAGATAGATAGAGATCAGACAGATAGATAGTAATAGAGAAAGAGATAGAGAGATAATAGAGAGAGAGATAGAGAGAGAGAGAGACTGAGAGAGATACAGTAGAGAGAGAGAGATATCGTTAGATACAAAGCGAGAGAGAGAGATAGACAGAGAGAGAGAGAGAGAGAGAGAGAGATAGAGAGAAGAGTGCATGCCCGCGTGCGTGGTGCGCACGTGGCGTGTGCATGTGTGTGTGGTGTATTCTTGTGAGAAAGTTGGTGTTGGTCGTGTGTTGGGTGTGTGTGTGTGAGGAAGTAACGAGGTATGTGGAGACAAAGGGAGGATATGTGGGCAGAAAGTACTGTTAGGTTTTATGTCCTCAGTACCGAACGAGACCACCGTGAAGGTCATGGCTACAAAGTATAATGGCTATATGAAGGTATATGGTTACAAAGTTATATGGCTATATGAAGGTCTATGCGACAAAGCTATATGAATGGGATATGGCTTACAAAGAAAAGACGTCTAGCTATCTCTCTCTCTCTCCTCTCTCTCTCCGTCTCTCTCTCTCTAACTCTCTCCTCTCGAAGGCCTCTCTCTCTCTCTCTCTTCCCAGGGTGCTGAAATCAGGGTTTTATCATCACCTTGTTGCAGTTGATATTTTTCCTGTTCTTTGTTTTTCTTTTCCTTTTCCTTCTTTTTTTTTCCTTGTTTGTAGTTTTCACACGTCTAAGACATAGTTCTTTTATTCCTCTCTCAAAAGGCCTCCTCTCTGTATCCAAACATTTCTACCTCTCTCTCTCTCTCTCTCCTCTCTCTCTCTCTCTCTCTCTCCCTCTCTCTCTCCTCTCTCTTGCCCAAAGGAAGACCGAAGTATTTAGTGACGGAGAGAAACGAGTTTAAAGATGGTGGAAAAGGGCAACGTGAGAAGAGAGATGCCGGTACAAATCGTTTATTTACCAGTACAAATTCATATTGTAAATAAAAGGGCTCGACAGGAGGAAAAACGCCAGACCTCAGACAAAGTACAAGAACAAAAAAAACCGAAACCATAAAAAACACAACACAACAGTATAATACTAATATTAAGGATTGAAAATGACAGGTATAATAACAGCAATAATAACAGTACAAACAAAACAAAACACTAAAAGACAACAACAACAATACCGATGATGATGATGATGATGATGATGATGAATGATAGAACGAAGAACTAAAAAAAAAATATGATAAGGTCGAGTAATAATAACGTACTGATAATAATAAAATTTCATTCGTAATCATAACAAGAGAAGAAGAAGAAGAATCAGGAAGCATTAAGCAGGAATAGAAGTAAAAGGAGAGAGAGAGAAAGGAGGAGCAGGATGGAGGGAGAGATAGAGAGAGAGAGAGAGAGAGAGAGAGAGAGAGAGAGAGAGATGGGATATAGAGTATTGTGGTGTGTGTGTGTGTGTGTTGTTGTGTGTGGTGTTGTGGTGTGTGTTTGTGTGTGTTGTGTGTGTGCTGCTCGGCGTGTGTACTGCGTGCTTGCGTGCGTGGCGTGCATTTTCTTTAAAAATCGACCTGGATGAAGATAACTGACACCTAGTGGAGAATAATGTTACATTCACCTTGTCCGAGGAAATGTATCCCCGCGATGTGCATGGACCAGACAGGTTTTGCAGAAAGCAAAGTCAACAAACTTTGGAAAGAAGCTTCTCTCCAAACCCCCCCACCCCCCCCACCTCCCCATGATCCCTCCATGCGTATCAAATGTTCTGCAAAGATGCCGATTGGAAACAGAAGTACAGAAAACCCCCACTGAACCTATTTCCTGTCACGAGAAGTTCAGGTTGAAAGAAAGCCATTCCTAGATGGAAACAAAAATGTTGGAACGGCCGAACATAACCTATTTTTAACTGAAGCACCTTAGCTTGACAATATGGCCCAGTAAAAAAAAAAAAGAAGAGAGAAAACTTATACATCGCCAGAGTACTCTCAGAGAGGATGAGATCTGAGGTCTAGGTTTCTGCGCGCTGGAACAGCGAGTGCGATCAGTGGAATCATGGGTATAACAAAGAAACATACAAGTAGAGAACGAAACTACAGGGGGGGTGGGTGGGGGGGGGGGGGGGGGGGGGGGGGGGGGGGGGGGGGGGGGTGGGGGGGGGGTAATAGAAAAAAGACAAAAAGAAAACAAACACCCAACCCACCCTGCCCTTTATCAAATTGAAAACAAAGTCCCTTGGAATCATATGTAGACTGGATAACAAACAGTGAATGTCCTAAACAGAAAAAAGCCAATTCAAGGACAACGACAATTAAAATGGCTACAGCGCAAAACACATCGCAGAAGAATTTTTGTTCACACCACACACATCCACACCCACTCACACCACACACACAGCACACACACACACACACACACACACACACACACAGCGGGTTTTTTTTAAATTTTTTTTTGAAAAGAATACGAGGCATTGACAATGACAAATAAAACTTTATATCATAGAGAAAGACGCAATGAACTATTACCAGTGGAACTGAGTTTTCATGCGCTTTCTTGGATGAACTCTTCAAAATATTTGAAAAGGTAACAAATTCATGCTGTGAACTACGACCTTTAATGCGGAGATGATACTTTTTTGGGACTTTTTTGGGGGGTATGGTGGGGGGGGGGTGGGGGGGGGGGGGGGCACTGATAAACGGGAAAACAATAACATACAATATGAAGGATTTATCATTTTTAATGGGTTGTGTGGTTGAATCCCTGAATGTAGAATTAATGAATAAACGTTCGAATCTGAATACTCTCTGATGATGCTGGTCCGGACATAAGATAGAGAAATGTATTCTGTGCTTCTCTGGAGATGGATGGTGCAAACTGCCAAAAGAAGATGGTTTTCCCATATATTATACTAACAGAGTATTTTTTTTTAGGAAACAACCAACTACTGTTTTCTTTTGATTCCTTAATGTCATATATATTTGTCAGCAAAGCTAGATGTATCAGCAGAATGACATGGTCATAAAATGCGACAAAATTGTAAATTCTTTCAAACAAAACTCTTAGTTTCTTTCCCCAAATGACACGATGGATGGATTCGATTTGGAACGTGAATTTGCCATGCTTTTATTTATTTATTGATTTCTTTTTATAAACATCACTATAAATCTCTTTTGCTTCGGAACCTTTCTTCATGTGTTGCCTCTCAAACTAAAGAAACAGGACAAGAAAAAAAAACAAACAAACACAACTAAACCCAAAATAAAGAAACAAAAACAACAACGACGACGAGGACGAGTAACGACGACGACACAAACAACACCACAACAACAACAATAACAACAACAACAACAACAACCCATTCCACAAAACTTGCATATTCTAAGTTGCCACTTTCATTGTGTATGGCACAGCACCTCGTGATTTCAACCCTGCGTACGTCATCATGAAAAAAACAACAAACGGAACAAATAAACATGCACGCATAGCGCGCACTCTTGCTCGCGCGCGCACACACGCCGACACGCACACTCACACAACAACACACACCATCAGCAGCCAACACACAACACACACACACGCTCCGTCGGTGACAACATCAGCAAACAGCTGATGTTGTATGAAAAATAGTGGACGATGACTCACTTCCCACACCTGGTCCCGTTGCTGACTTTCGATTCACGTCCTGCCCACCTTTTTAGCTGTAGTTTCCTGCATCATCATCATCGTTCTTTCTCCCCCCTTTTAAGCGGTTGCAATCGCGTGCACAATTTCTTTCTCGTCTCGCTCTCTCCCTCCTAAGCTCTCTCTCACTCTCCTTCGTGCACTCTCTCTCCCTCCTC
>JADBJO010015543.1:30000-35000 GCA_016801955.1 Conus betulinus
TACAGAAGCATTCCAATTCATGAATTAAAAAGAATGTTTCTGTGATCGTCTGGGAAGCTCCAGCTTGGCTTGTTGGCAGACATAGACAATTCTTTTCAGACAAGCCTATAAAGTAAACGAACATTTTCTGTCGTAAACTGTGTAACGTGATAACAGACGAGGAATATATCATATATGTACAAGACTTTAAAACAGAAATATCTGAATTTTTGTGACCTAGAATACGTCTACCATGTAAAAAAGAGACTATGTTTTGGAAGGTTCGTATGTCCCATTTCTAATGCGCTGAAGATACGGCAGGATTTCATTAAACATTTGGGAGAAAGCTAGTGGTTATGGGACCAGGGATTGTGGCTCGTGCAGACGTGAGTTAATGTTAAAACAATCTTTGTTGCCGTGTACACCGTCATACGTAAATCTTTGGTTTGGCCTCATTTTAGGGCTAGTGCCTGGAGAATACCATCTCCTCTCTCTCCTCTCTCTCTCTCTTTGTGCGCGCGTAGAGAAGAGAAAGAGATAGATAGAGAGAGAAGAGAGAGATAGATAGATAGAGGGGAAGAGGGGGGGGGGGGGGAGGGAGACTAACAGGCTAGTATTGTGAAAGCCCACACACACACACACACACACAACACCACACACACACACGCATCCACGACACGCAGATAACACACACACAGACACATCACAAACACACACACACACACACCCACACACCTCACCCACACACCCACACACACACACAGTGGGACGCGCGCACACACACAACACAGACAGAACACACGCATCACCCCTCTTTTTCCCCTCGCCTCCTTGACCTTTCCTCCCTCTCCCTCACCGGTCTCTGTAAGACGACCTTGCAACTCTTACCCCTCACTTTCGTTTTCCTTCCTTACTGTGTTGTCATATTGTCTTGCAGATCAGCCCACTTACCTCTCACCTCACTACAGATTTAGGGGAGAATAGAGAGAGAGAGAGAGAGAGAGAGAGAGCGAGAGAAGAGGAAAGGGTGGAGAAGGAGGATAGAGAGGATGAGCAAAGCGATGAGAAGGGTAGGTCAGGTAGGTGGAATACACAGAGAGAGAGAGAGAGAGAGGAGAGAGAGGAGATAGAGATTAGCTAGGCCTACCGACGTGAAGCCAGCAGCCAGACAATGAGAGAGGAGAGAGGCAGTAGAGAGAGTAGAGATGCATACGAGCGGAAAGACACGCAGACATACAATGAGAGCGAGAGTCAAGAGAGAGAGAGAAGAGAGGAGGACGAGGAGATAGAAGAGGCGGGACAATAGAGTATATAGGTGGAAAGGGGATTGGTAAGGTTCGGGAGTAGGGTGAGGGGGGGGGGGGGCGGTAGAAGGGCTCAGAGGGAGGAGGAGGAGACAGAGATAGATCTATCGAGGAGAGAGACCGAAGAGACAGACAGACAACAGTACAGAACAGAGAGAGTGGGGTGGAGGCAAGAAAAACCAGGTAATCACCGAAGGAAGAAACCGTGTCTTGAATTTCAACCTAATACACTTTTAGAAAAAAAAAAAAAAAAAGAGAAAGAAAAAAGAAAGAAAGCAGCAAGAAAGAAAAGGTAAAGAAATATGACCCATTCCACTGTCGTGTTTCTTGACACGTGGATAGCCGTCAAACCTTGTCCTAAAGCTTCCGTTTCAGACATTGGAAAACAGCCCTTGTCAACACTTCGCTTCGCTACCGGTTTGGTCGACAGAGCTAAAGAAGGAAGGTAACACACACCACGCACACACACACACACACACACACACACACACACACACACACACCACACACACACACACCCACACACACACACACACCACACACACACTGTCAAGCATGCGGCAATGTGTGCGATATACAAACGAAGAAAAGGCGCCGAGAAGTGTACTGTGTCAAGCATACGCATGTGTCTACACACGTGAAATAAAAAGACACCAATAAGTAAATGCGTACAGGTACGCGTGTCTGCCTGAGAGAGAGAGAGAGAGAGAGAGAGAGAGAGAGAGAGAGATAGAGAGAGAGAGAGAGAGAGAGAGTGAGAGAGAGGTGGTTGACCCAAAATCCTCATATTTTGTTTTTACAAAAATATGGGGATAGTACACAACACACACACACACACACACACACACACACACACACACCACACACCACAACACACACATACACGCGCGCGCGCGCACACACACAACACACATACACCCACACATACACACACACTTGCGCGCGCGTGTGTGCACACACACAACTAAGTAACCACATACAGACATACGACACGCATTGTACACCACAAACAGAGAGAGGGAGAGAGAGAGAGAGCGAGAGAGAGACAGAGAGAGAGAGAGAGAGAGAGTCAGAGAGACAGAGAAAGAGAGAGAGAGAGACAGACAGGCAGACAGACAGGCAGACAGAGACAGAGAGAGACATAGAGGCAAAAGATAGAGAGACAGAGACAGAGAGTGAAACGGAACGAGGATACTAAGACGAAAGAAATAAATCGACCGGAAAAAAAAAAGAAAAGAAAATGTAGACAGGGAAAATAATCTAATGGGAAAAGGAACCGACAGAGAAAAGGTGGAAGGAGAACGTGGGGGCAGACGGTAATGTATGTGAACGTGGAAGAAGAAAACACGCAATCGATAAGATCACCCTTTGCTCTTTTTCCCCCCAGTCTATTTTAAGTGTCATGACTCCCTGGTCCAGTGCTATCAATTGTCAAGATCAACCCCAGACCCACAACCGGCACGACCTTTATTATCGCAAAATTTGTCAAATATTGCCGCTGCACCTCCCAGCCCCACCCTCGCCCCCCACCTACCTACCTTGTGCCCCTTATCCTCCCCTCCCACCCCCCCACCCCCCCTCCCCCACCTTCTCACTTGTATACGCCCACAACCTTACGCGCTGTCTGGCTTAAGAGTAATCGCTGGGTTAGACAGACATCGTGAAATAAAAATAATGTTTAGAACTGCAGCTGACATTTCGAAACTGGTTTACGGGGGAGGAAAAGGGGGAGAAGAAGAAGAGGAGGAGGAGGAGGAAAGAAGAAAGAAAGAAAGAAAGAAAGAAAGAAAAGAGATATGAAAAAAGTTCATCAGAAAGAGAGAAGAAAAGAAAAAACTGAAAGAAGGAAAGAAAGAAAGAAGAAGCAGAAGAAGAAGAAGAGACGAAGGAGGAGGAGGAGGAGGAGGAGTAGGACGAGAAGGAGGCTGAGGATGAGGAGGAGGAGGAGTAGGAGTAGGATGAACCCGGAGCAGTAAGGGGAGGAGGAAAAGAAGAAGAAGAAGAAGCGAGGAGAGAGGGGAGGAGGAGCAGGAGTGGAGGAGGAGAGAAAGAGGAGGAACGATGATAGGAGAGATAAGAAGAATAAGGAGCTAGGAGAGAGAAGGAGTAGGAGGAGCCCGAGGAGAGGATTCTAGAAGAAGAAGGATTATTCTAGGAACCTCCTCAGTAGTAGGTCGGAGAAAGAGGAAAAGAAGAAGAAGAGAAGAAGAGGATGAGGAGGAGAAGAAAGAATTATGAGGAGTTAGAGGATGGCAGGAGGAAGAGGAGTAGGAGGAGGTAAAAAGCTGAGAGGAGTCTTCTTGCTGAGCGCAGGAAGACTTCTTCTCTTAGGAATAGAGAGGTTTGGAGGTAGGATGAGGATCTTCCTCTTCTTTTTGGAGAAACAGGAGAAGAGGAGGAGAAGAACCGTGAGGAGAAGAAGGATGATGACGGAGGATAAACAGGGAAGTTGGGAGACATCTTCCACGTCCCTGATGAGAAAGAAGTTGAAGAGGAAATTAAAAAAAAGGAAGCCAAACAAAAAAGGAGGCAGCATTAGCAGCTATGGCAGCAGCAACATTATTATTATTATTATAGTAGTAGCAGCAGCAGCAGCAGTAGTAGTTGTAGTAATAGTAGTAATAGTCGTAATAGTAGTAGCAGTAGCAGTAGTAATAGTAATAGTAGTAGTAGTATAGCAGCAACAACAGCAGCAGCAGCAGCAGTAATAGTAGTAGTAGTAGTAGTAGAAGTAGTGGTCAGCAACAGCAGCAATAGTAGTAATCGTAGCAGAAGCAGTATTAATAATAGTACTGGCAGCAGCACTTAGCAGCAGAAACACAGTGCAGCAGCAACAG
Source organism: Conus betulinus (assembly GCA_016801955.1). Taxonomy (NCBI): domain Eukaryota; kingdom Metazoa; phylum Mollusca; class Gastropoda; order Neogastropoda; family Conidae; genus Conus; species Conus betulinus. The sequence continues at coordinate 34,121 of JADBJO010015543.1, forward strand.
CAGCGGCAGCAGCAGCAGCAGCAGAAGAAGAATAAGAAGAAGAAAAAGAAGAAGAAGAAGAAGAAGAAGAAGAGAAAAGCAGAAGAAAGAAGAAGAGAAGAAGAAGAAGAAGAAGAAGAAGAAGAAGAAGAAGGAGAAGATGAGAGAAAACAAAGAAACAAATGAAAAAGAGAAGAGGGCGAAGAAGGATTTAATTTCCATGGATTTTTTTTTGACTTTGTCACTCCCCATCCCCACTGTGGATAAATCTGCCAACGATGACAACTGCTCGTCCTTCACCAGGCTTAACGCGTGTCAACCCGTGACTGGCATCTTTGCCAGCATGCATGCAGTGAGGACAGAGTTATTATTGCCAGAAGCGAAGCATGATAATCCCCAGAAACCCCAGTCACACACACACACAGAAAGACACACACACCCACACAACACACCACACACACACACACACCACACACACACAACACAGATCAGAGAGAGAGAGAGAGAGAGAGATAGATAGAGAGCGATGAGTGAGAGAGAGACGGAGATAGGGAGAGGGAGGCAGAGAGAGACAAACAGATAGAGATACACAGAGAGAGAGAGAGAGGTGACTGAGATAGCGATCGATGATAGAGAGAGAGAGCGAGAGAGAGATAGATAGAGAGAGAGAGAGATAGAGAGAGAAGAGAGAGAGAGAGAAGCAATGATAGAGAGAAAAAGATAAGAAAGAGCGTTGAGTGACAGAAAGAGAGGGGGAGTTAAGAAGATAGGAGAGAGAGAGAGAGAAGAGAGAGAGAGAGAGAGAGAGAGAGAGAGGAGAGAGCGAGATACAAGAGAGAAAAAGGGGTGATCGCTGGAGGGAGGATTGGAGAGGAATATGATAGGAGAGGAAGGAGAGGAG
>JADBJO010015543.1:40000-43449 GCA_016801955.1 Conus betulinus
CTGTGTCCTGTGCGGCATACACGTTGAAGGCTAGAAAAATGGGAGTAAAAACGACGGTTCCCCTCTCATGCAGCTAGTGAAGATTTTTTCATATCTATAATATATTTTCTTAATTTCATGTTCCCCATTTTCTTCATCTTCACACACCCCCCCCCCCCCCCCCCCCCGCCCCCTCCTGCCCCCCCTTATGTCCAAATCTTTGCCAAGTCAATTACTATGATGACAGAGGAGTTGTTGGTCCTGCCTTGGCGCTTTTTTTTTTTTTTCCCCCGCTATTACGATTGCTCGTCTTTGTATTTTTGTCTGACTTTATTCAAGTTTTAAAGGCTGTGCCAGTCTTGAATAAAAGTTACTCTGTGTTAGGTTTTTCTTACGCGAGCAAAAGTTTACCCTAGCCTTATTTAACTGTTTAGAAAATGGGAGTTTTTGAGAGGAAGAAGAAGGAGGAGAAGAAAGAGAAGAAGAGAGCTTTTTCTTTTTCAGCCTGGGTCGCGGCACGAGTTTCGCTAGATGGCCAGAGTATTTCGCCAGCGCATTAAGAAAAAATCTCTTCTCTTTCCCCGAAGATGGAGTATGCTGCCTTGCCTTAATGACGGGATAAACAAACAAAAAACGGTCCATACACCAAAAAACTCCGCCGCCCCGTCTGTACAGGCAGTGTCCGCATGAGTAACAGCCTGCGTACCGCAGAAAAAAAAAAAAAAGAAAAAAGTACAGTGCATTAGATCTAAGCACGGGACAGCTTAACACATGGGTTGTGGTCTGGATTAAACCTGTTGCTAATCTTTCACCGTACTCGTGATGTCACTCAGCTGTGCCGATCAGCGGTTTGATGTTGTTGTTGTCAGTCCGTCATCAGGCAATTTTGAACCACAGTCCCTCGTTTTCCTCCTCGAATCTTGTGCATGAAATCTTTTATATCTTTCTTGTGTGTTTGTATCCTCTGTCCTATCCTTCCTTGGCTTTCTCTGGGCGCTAACTGACTATTCTTGGCTGGCACGCGCGCGCACTGATGCTCACGGCGCGAGTCCGTATGACAGAAGAGAGGCGATAAAAATGATAATCCTAACCTCCAGAAAACCAAGTTGGGGTGGTCGAAAATGAATCAATCTCAAGCTTTTCAGGCAAAAGTCCTAAGTTTCCATCGAACCCTAATCCAGATTTCAGAGAAACCAGGTTCGGGTGGTAAAAAAAAAAAAAAAAAAAAAAAAAAAAAAAAAAAAAGCAGCACACCATCAATTATCTCCCCGCATAATAACGTTGTCTCTACTTCTCGTCCTTCCTGTGTTGCGGTCTCACGGTCCTCCCACCCTCGCCTTGCGGCAAGATCACTAGCTATTCTTGACGATGCGAAACGCAGTCTTCAACGCGTGGGATCAGAACTGGAGCTTTTCGAAAGGATGTGTGCGCTATCTTTCGTCGGCGGGGGTTGGACCGATGGGTCGTTTGTTGATTATCCGAGGTCTGTTTTTTCTTCTTGCTTTTTCGTTTTCCTCGGGGATGCGAAGGTCACTTGACTGGAAGAAGAAAGACTGGCAATTCGGATTAAAATTAAAATTACAAACAAAAAAAAAAAGCGAAAAAAGGAAGAAAAAGAAAAAAAGAAGAAAAGAAGAAAAAAAAAAAAAAAAAAAAAAGAAAAAAAGAAAAAAAAAAAAAAAAAAAAAAAAGGGTGCTTCCGTGGAGGATTTCTCTTCCATCCCACTTTCGTGGCGAGGCATCAGAGACAGAAAGTTTCCACTTGCTGCTCCTCCTGCGTGGTCTGGAAGCCGCGCCATGCATGTTTGTGACATCGGCGGCGCCAATGCGCATGAATACTTTATTAAGCACAGACCAACGTACCCGCCTTCATTCTGTTTCTTTTTTTTTTATCCTTTTTCTTTTCCGCCCGAAGCAAAAAAAAAACGAGGGAGGGAGGAAAATGAAAAACATAAATCCGAAGGAAGGAAAGGAAGAATTAAAAAAAGATAGAAATGAAAAAAAATAGAATGGTAAAAAAAGAAGAAAAAACACACCAAACAACAAACAAAAAAAACTAAGCAAAGAAAAGAAAAAGACAGACAAAAAAAGAGAGAAAGGGATTGCGGAGGGACAGAAACGTTTTCCCGGATTTATGTCCCTTCGCAGTTTCAAACTGATTCCTTACTTTAAAAGAAAAAAAAAGGTAGGAAAGCACACACACACCACACACACCCACACCCACACATCACCACACCACCACCACACAACACACACACACACACTGACTCAACAACAACACCCCCACACACACTCGCTCTCTCTCTCGCATCGCACACACACACACGACACACACACACACACACACACACAACCTAACACGCCTCCTTTCCCAAACAAACCCCTAACGCCATCCACCCCCCACCCACCCACCTCCCCCCCTGTCTCCTTCTCCCCTCCACGCCCCTCCACCGCCCTCACCCCCACCAAAACCCCCCCCCCCCCCCCCACCGATCTGCTTTACATCTGAATAAACCAGCCACCAATGCTACTCTTAGCCTATTCAAGACTGCCAACAGAGCGCGGCGCGTGATAGCTTTTGTATGGGCGACGTCTATGGCGGCGTGTAGCTTTTCCACTATGATTGTGGTTTCAATGGTTTCTGGTCAAAACGAACAAAAATCTCCTATCTTTTTTTTTTTTCCTCCCCTTTCTCCGCGTCTCTTCACTGCTAACCGCTTCCCAACCACCCTTCCCCTCCATCATCTTCCCCCCCCCCCCCCGCCCCCCACCCCCCCCTCTCACCCCCATCCCCCCTGCATGCCATCAACCCGATGCCTCCTCCTATCCCTGCAATCGCTCGTACCCTCTCTTCTTACCACACACACACACACACACACAACACACACAAACACTTCTTTCTTCTTTCTGGAAACCTCTCGAAGCAATCTGTTCTGACCGACTCAGAAAGAGATGAGAGAGTAGAGAGAGATATAGGAAGAGAGAGAGAGTAGAGAGAAGAGAGAGAGAGAAGCTGGGGAAGAGCAGGCGAGAGTTATAGGATACATTCCTACGTGGTAACAGACATACCCCCACACACGCTGATGAACCAATTTAAATTGCGATTAACTCAGTTGTAATACCAAACACCTGCTTACATACCACAACACACAACACACACCCCCAACACAACACCACCCCCACCACACAACACACACACCCACGCGCGCGCGACCACCACAAACACATTCGATACCACAATACGTATCCCCCCTCTGGTGTGGTGTGTTTGTGTGTGTGTGTGTTTGTGTTTGTTTGTGTGTGGTGGTGTTGTGTTTGGTGTGCGTGCGCGCGTGTGCTTACGGGTGTATATTGCGTGTGTGTGTTTGGTGGTGTCGTGTTTGTGTGCGTGCGTGCGTGCGTGCGTGCGTTGCTGTGCTTGCTACTTCTGCATGCGGGCGCCGGCGCTCGCTCGCGCGCCCCGTGTCTGT
>JADBJO010015544.1:5000-43448 GCA_016801955.1 Conus betulinus
ATCCATGAGAGCCTTGATACATAGTCTACTTTTCAATTGTTTGTTTCTTTGTGTTCCCAACGAAAGCAAATTACAAGTGACAGTATTATGGCTATGCTAGTCAAAAGGTTTACATTCTGAGAAAAAAAAAAAGGGCCCACAAGATTAAAAGAAGAAAGACACATATAAAAACAATCTAAACTACTAACTCACTGCCATTTCTGATGTTGATGACTATTTTTTTAAAAACCTGACACTAGTGTTCCTTAACTTTTTAAAACTGGGGAAACCTTTAGATCTGAAGAGAATATGAGGGTCTGTCTGTAAAATCTCATGGTCCCATCGAAAGGGCTATAATCCTGAACTCTTGTTTTTACGTATTACGACACCAGTCCGTGTTTAATTTTCGTTTCGTTTCTGCGTCTTTCCATACTTGGCATGGCAAGGATCAGTTGGGCCGACTTGGAATGGCTACATGTCAACTTTGCAGTTTCACTGTTGTTGAATTAGATGGATCAACCATTTCAGTAGTAATATGCCACTATCTTTGTTGGTATCTTCCATGATGGACTAGGAGACTGACTCTTGCCTTGAGCACGCTAATGTGGACAGAACTCCCTGAAGCAAAGCCGTGATTGACTTTCTTCCATGAGTGATGTGAAGACTCAGGTTAGATCATAAAAAGGATCAGGGTCTGCAACAGAGGTGGATGTTTGTTGACCACTTTCCTAAACAGAACCAAGTTACAACATAGTTGCAACTTTGACTTCAAACAAAGTTGCAGAGAAATGGTCACACTTGCCAGTGAGAAGAAAAAAAACTGTGGAGTTCCTGGATCCGTGTGTGTGAAATCTATACAATAAATTCCAAAAGGTACACATAAAGTATCCCTATTGTGCGTTATAAAGAACACTGGATAGCTCCGGTCAGTTGACAGTCCGCCCTCGTACGGCCTTGTGATGGCTTGGCTGTAAACAAGCTGAACGTTACTTATAACAACCAGCATTGTGTTTTACCATGTTCTTGGTGATGTCGACAGTTATTTTGTGTATTTTTTTATGATGAATGTGTAATTTTGATAATGTGTTGTGGTGATGATGAGGACAGTTGTGATGTTTAGATTCTTGTCTTCTTAACATCAATTAAGAGTTCAAACTGAAGGAGTAGAATCTCTGTAGGTGCAAGTTTGTAGAGCCGTCAGCAAACTCAGATTCTGAATGAAAAAGCTGCGAGCTTAATCAGCAAGTTCCAGCAGCAAGGCAAATACTTATATATGATCTTTCAAGGTAGAAAGTACGGACTCTAATGGTCAGTCAAATAATAGTAATGATTTGAACTTTAATTGAAAGTGCTTTTTTTCTCAATTGGAATAAAGATTCATTTAAAAAAAAACACACCCCCCCTACAACAAAAAAAGCCGCAGATTCTAACATGGGGGATTGTGAATGATTTAGAACAAAGTTATGCTTGAAAAGATGATAAAATGAAGCAATCGTGGTTCATGAATGTAAAAATGTTTCTATGTGTGTGGTCATATAATGATCAATATCTACCTGTTGGGCCATATTTTGAGCATTTGAAATTTTACTTGATATACATTTGGGCATGTATGCATGAAAAAAATAATAAGTGAACAAACAAAAAGAAATGTACATATAATCACATGTTGGTACCACTGACCAGGAATGTTACTGGTCTGGTGATGGTTTCTGTACAATGTTTAGCCAATGCAGTGGTCATCTGTAAAGTTCCCATTTGTTCCGGTGGCAATGAGTGAATTGATTGTTGAATGTGTGGAGGTTATGATGCTACCAATGGACTTGGATGTGCATGTACTTGTGTTGAATTGGAATTAAACTGTATTTTCTTTCATTTATGTCCTAATCTCCTTTTATTTCATGATGCTCATTATATCCATTGATTTTCATTTTAAACTATGTCGATCCTGGAAGTCATTTTTCAGTATTTGTAATTATGTTCAAAGTCAAGAACTGAATTTCAGTATTGAAAAGTTGATTTTCAGTGCGAGTAGTTGTGTCTCAGTTTTTGCTTCCCAATCTCTCCATACTATGTGTGCATGTATAGTGTCATACACACACCCACATACCAAGACACTCATTTAGTTGGTCACACTGACTGTCATGATATTGTACATAAAAGTAAAACGAGTGATTACCATGAAGTTCAGAACTAATTACTGATCTCTGGAAAAGCCTGAAGTGTGTGAATGTGTCTATTTATAAACACATTCTTTTGTTCTTTTCTGCCCTTGGCTTTGTGGACATCAACCAGAGGTGTTCTTATACACTGAGAAGTTTCCCCAGACATGCTTTTGGCCATGTTGAACCATAGCGCTGTATCAACCTGCAATTATTTTGTGAATGGTATGCGTTTTTTTTTTGTTGGAAACATCTGGGGTTTTTTTTTTTTTTCGAATTGGCTTATGTTTTGTGAGGTAGATGATGAATAAATAGTTTCTGTGTGTTGTGGCTCCTGATACTGTTTTTATTTATCTTGCTTTAACCCCTTGGATGTCTCTAAGGAATGGAGAAACTTGATGAAATGTATATATTCTGCTGATGGTTTTGATGATGGCTGGCTAGACTATAATGGGTATTTGACTGTGTTTAAGTAGCATGAGAGACATAAGTGCTTTGCTGAGGCAGACCCATTCAGTTGGCAGTGCGGGCTTTAGCAGTCAAAGGGTTAAAACAGTTCATATTTTAAAGCATCCATGTCTGTGTCTGCGGTGGAACTGATGCTGAGATCTCCTCCTGCAGCTATGATCATTATTATGATTAAAATGCTAAACAAATAATGCCCTCACAAAAACTGTCAAAGAAGTGCTTGTTTTGACTTATGATGCTCCAAATGAAACCGGGAGGGTGTGAGAATATCTTCAGAGTTTGCATCTGACAGTTGTTGCCGTTTCTGGGTGCAAGCAATGCGGCAGTGGTTGACATCTTTTTCCTTAATTGTAGCTGCATAAGGTAGACCATTTTTAGGACACATTCTGAACATGATTCTGTATGAACAGCATTGCATGCACCCTTAACCGTCGCCATACATTACCTAACATTTTGCATGCCATAACGTCAATGGATCTCCAAGCACCCATGCTTTTTTGTGAAAGAATAAATCCTTGCTACACATTATGGGTCTCCATATCTTTTTTTCTGAAGGAGTAAACCCTTGCTGTTGTTTTGTTTGTTTGTTTACCCCTTTTTTGACAGAAACAAATCACCTTCAGCACAGATGTCCAGCCATGTTCTACTGACAAAGTGATAGATTTTGAGGAGGTGACTTAAAAACTGACCAAGCTATGAAGTGAAAATCACGACTGCAGGTAATTGATGCTCTTGACATCAGCCAAAGGTCAATGCAGTTTGTGCAGCATGTCTCCTCCAGCAGTGAGCTGGAACTGACACAGACTGGATAAACATATCAATGCACATGCATTCCTTCTCCTTGGATATAGATTCAGGAGGGTGATATCAAAGTTGTGGTGAGTGAAGAAGTTGACTTTACATAACTGCATTTCATTACAACCAAGCTACACATAGGGCTTCATAACCTTCCTTCTCCCCTCTTTCCCTTCTTTCTTCCCCCATCCCCCCCCCCCCCCCACTCCTTCCAAGAGAATTGCTTCACTTCAATCAGTTTTTGGAGCAACCCCGACATGGATTGAATTAAGCTCATCAACATTGTAAAGCCTCAGTGTAACCTACCAGCGAAAATCCATGTTCTTGCCTTCTGTCAGCAACAAAGATCACGAGTTTGTATTCATGGGATTTACCCTTTTCTTTAAAATTACAAAACGCTCAGTAATGAATTGTTAGTAAATGAACAGATTATATAATGGAGTCAGTGAATTACTGTTCATGCCAATGCCGGTGTGTGGAAATACTGTCAGTCAAAAAACAATGTCACTGCACAATCTGCTGGCCGGCCATGTGACATTAATGACATTGTACAGTTGTCTGTGATTTGATGTGCCAAAAACGATGTGCGATTACTTTTAATGTCATTTTGCTGATCTTTGGTGATATTTGTACATTATTTTAATGGGGAAGTGTGTTCTCATTTCTTGTGCGTCCAGTAGTTACTGATGTACAGTTGTGTGGCATTTTTATAATCCTGGATGTGTTTGTGAGTAAACTAGACTGCATAGTTACTGTCAGTGTTTGTTCCTAAACATGTAGAATGGATGCGGCCGAGTGTGTGAGTGTGTGTGGTGTGTGTGTGTGGTGTGTGTGTGTTGTGTGTGCGTGTGTGTGTGTGGGTGTGTGTGTGAGTGTGTGGTGTGTGTGCGCGCGCGCGCGTGCATATGCAAATGCAAAACTGCAAGTTTGTGTTGCAAAATCAGCTTGCGTTTCACGGAGAAATGGGACTGTCATTCACTGGTCTATACCAACTGAACAAATGCTGCATGCACATCATAGGTGGGTATGGACGATGATGATAACATCCAAGCAGTCATGCAGGGAAAGAGAAAGTATGATCAAAAGTTCTTTGAACCAAGTACCGACACATGAAAACGGTTTCATGAATATTTAAATCAATGACATAATAGACAAGTACTGTTCCTGGTCTGACAACACTATCTATATCGTCAAGTGCATAACGAGAAAAGGTTCTTTAAGATAGTTAGTACATCAATAAATTACATATTTTTTCTTTGTTCCAATTTGTTTGGGTTTTTTTTTAGAGAAAGACATTTACATACATATATAGTTAAGGTAGTAGGGAAGAGATAATATCAACATTAAAAGGAAACACAACGCACTTAATGTCATAATATTTTGCCAATATATGTGCATATATATATATTATATATGGATATATATATATGGGATTTAATGGATAAGCAATGTACCAGAAAGATGCATGTAAACAATTCATATTTTGCTTTCTTTGACTTTGTGAAAAATCTTTGCTGCTGATTAAACACATTGACTCGGATCAGCTCCTGCAGCTTGGCAGCTTAAAAATTTATTTACAGAACATGCCTGACTTCCTATGCTGGAATTTTTTTCTACAAATATCACTAAAGAAAATAAAGAAATCAATGATTGATTACATATATTTCCACTCCAGCTCAAAAGTGTGAATAGGAAGTCTCAGTCACCTTCAAGGCGTATCTTTATTTTTTTTTTCTTCTTTCAATTCACAAACATCCTTTCTGCCATGAGCAGGGGCTGAATTAGGATGACTGCATCTGAAACCACTTTTTCTAAACCATTGTGTGGTCCTCCGTGCATGTATGGGCTTTAAACTTCATTTTCTGACGTCGACTCAGGTCTCATCTGTCTGAAGATTCTTGAAAATGTAGATGATTCTATCCAGCATGTGGGGTAGGCAGGAAGGGCTTTTACAAAAATTATTTGTAAAAGATCTACAGTGGCCAAAAGGGTGGTTGTGCGCTCAATGGAGTCGGGAGAGACGGCAGGGATGGATAAGGGGTGGGGGACCACAACGGGGGTGCGGTCACTGAGAGTTGACTGGTTTGAAAGAGGAGAGGGGGTATCAATAGAACTAATTTTCTTTCAGCAAGTCATGTACACTAATTAGAAGAAAAAGAAAACGGGAACACTGAAGGGGTGGGAGTCCAAGGAGTATACACGAAATGCACTTCCGTGCAGTTTCACACAGTACGGTTGACTGCAGATGCCCTGTCAGTGTTGTTGACATGTCAAAATTTATTCTATCTATGCATGTCAAATTCAATTTATTCAATCTATTCATGTCAAATCAAAATTTATTCTATCTATGCATGTCAATCAAAATTTATTCAACTGATCCAAATCACAATTTAGCTCGTGCTAATGACATGAAAAAAAGAAAATTGACATCTATGCACGCCAAATCCACACAATCTTAAGTGTATGCCAAATACATGGACTTGTCGATCTAGAATCATAATCAAACAATTCTATCTATCATGTCAAGGAACATCTCTGATCAAAAATCATAGCTCAGGCTAAACTGAAAAAGACAAAAGACACATTTCAATCTTAAAGTCTGAATATGCATGCACTTCTCGCTACTCTTCACACATCCGAAGGAACATGTCTGAAAAAGATAATCTGCAATACGACTTTCTTCAGGTATGACTGCTGCAAATCTTGACTGCTCTTATGTTTCTCTCAAAGAATGCTCCCTCGACTGTTTGAAAGTACAATGCAACTGATCATCTTTCTCAAACCACTCAGACGAATGCATATTCTTCTCATGACCCATGGGTGATCATGACAGGCAAATGAGTTTACGTCTGCACTGACACCCTCGGAGAAGGCTCACTCTTCAGCATTTCTAAACAGCCTCCTTTTTTTGTTGCCGTTAATTTCGAGAAATAAGAAGTCACAAGGAGCCCAGGGCAGGATCAAGAATAGGGGAGGTAGGTTACCAGTTGGACATTGTTTTCATGCAGAAAGTCTTGAGAAGCACCGCAGTGTGTGTACTGGCAGTTGTCAGGTGAAAGAGTAGGCCCTGGGTTCTGGGTGTGTAAACTGCACATGATCCAAAGCCTCGAAAAAAAGACTTTGTGTGCTGGCAAAGATTGATATGTCGGTCAGTGTTTACTGTTCTTCTGTCGTGGAGAGGTACAAGGAGAACATGGCCACATTTTGAGAAAGAAACATTTTGTTTTGCTGTGCTCCTGCTCTTGTGAAACTCACAGGTAGACCTCTCATCTGCAAAGAGCCACGCTGTGTCCCCACATGGGTTTACTTTCCTTCATTAAATACATTACCCGTGCTTCCTGGGTCTTCCATGACCAGTGACATCAAAAAAACATCACATCTTATGAACGGATGGAGCTATGCTCACGAAATATTAGGACTTCCTCAACGATATTAATAGCCCTTGGTCACTGAAATTTCATGTATGGGCACAATCAAATATTAGCGTAATTACTGGCGGTTCCCCCAGGACCTGATAGTATTTAATGGGTCGCACATGACCCACGCTATCGGTGTGAGGAATAACTTGCTGAACCGCCCTTTATCAGGTGTGGGTATTACAACAAGGACCCACGCGATCTGAACAGGATAAGCAATAGGAAATGCCTCTACAAAAATGTGCCAGTCTTGGGGCTACCCGCACGATGGGGTTTGTGTATGGTCAAAAACGTCATCGGTAAAGGTTAAAGATTCTTATGGTATAGATCAGCCATCATACCTATTCCTGCTCTGTTCTGTGAAGCCAGTGAGGCAGGCTCTATCGGGGCAGAATGCTTCTAGACATGGAGATGATCGTGAAGATTACGCATTTACGTTCATTTATGAAATCTTTGTCGTTGTATGTAGCTCAACGACTGCGATCCGCGGCACTTTCTTTTTATCAGCACTTAACACAAATCTTGGCATGTCCATACACATATTAATAGTGCTGACGGGGCTTCAGGACTGCCACTGTTTCGCTGTTTTTTCTCTCCCCAACTGAGATTCCTTGTACCACCAACAATATCCTGAAAAAAAAAAAAAACTGATTATCACTAGATCTATAAATTGAACACAACACCACCAAAGAAAAGCAAAAAAAAAAAATTGCAATCATGCGGTGCAAAAAGTACCTCAGTTCAGGCATCTGAAAAACAATTCACTATTATGTTAAAAGTTATCCATTTTTGGCACCCTTTTTCACAGTTGAAATGCACTTGAGGTCTAAATGCAAAAAAAAAGTCTCAGGGAACTGACAGGGTCACGTGACACTTTTTTTTTTTTTTTTTCAGTTGCCACGTGAACCCCTATCAGCACTCTAAGACGTCTTTCTGCATTTAGACCTCAAGCGCATTTCAACTGGGAAACAAGATGCAAGCATATGAACGTACTCCCAGTTTATCCTGAATACGCGTGTACATGTCAAGAGGCATGCTTACTATAAAAATACCCATGATCCTACCAGTCAGTTATTAGATCTAAAGCTATTTTAAAATCCGTCAAATGCAGTACATTCATAAAATCTTTGTCAAATAAAAAAAACTTCACAATCAAACATGCGTCATAACGTATTTCATCACTTGGGATAAACTGCCATTTCTGAAAGTGTGCATGCTGTTTAACTCTCGGCAAAGTAACGGTTTTTAAAACGGTTGTTTAATCGATTTTTCAGCATTACATCACTTACTTATGGAAAGATGCTCCAATTTGTCACAAAGATCATCCCAAACCGCTTATAAACCGGCCAAGTACTTTCTGAGATATTTCCTTTAAACAAAAAAAAAAAAAAAACGTTTTTGGGGCCGTTATAGCCGTTTAGTAACGGCTATTCTGGTAAAATAAACATCGGGACATCATCCGTGACCCATATGAACGGTACCGACAAATTTTCAGAAGATCGGCCCAGAAGTTTTGTCTGGAGCGAGTGGAACATATTTTGACCACAGACGACTCAACACAACACAACAACATTTGCGTCTTCGGTTCGTAATATTCCCCTGTTGTAACGGTACTCCCCTGTTGATACACAGAACCGGGATTACAAAACAGGGGTGGGTGTATGTGTGCAAATATTAGATCCACACGTCGGTGGGGGGGCAAAAATTAATCTAACGTCGCGAGAGGTTACGTCACAACACACAAACATGGTGACAAACCGATCAAGTACCAAGGCTATCACACACCCCCCTGACCCGCCTTCACTGCGCTTCGAACTTCCTGCGTGAGACTAAGGTATGAGCAAACAAGTTGAAACCGGACAGATATTCGCAAAAGTGACAAATCTAGTGCTCATTACCTTAATTTCAACGAGATCTAAACCAGAGTCCCCGTCATACTTGCGGCTATCGGGAGAACGTCAGCCAGGCACCGATTGGTTGAACCTGTGATCTATGAATAATCTAATCCGATTCTTCTACTTGATGATAAAAATCAACACCACCACACACCCACACACACACACAGAGCAAACCTATGCACCTTCAAAAAAAAAACCCTTGGGGTGGGGGCTTGAGGGCAACCAACTCATTCTCCACAGATAATAACCTAAACCATATATTGGCAATGCACTCTGAACAGTAGGCCTAACTGCAGATTCAGTTTTCTTTGTCGATTGAAAAAAAAAGTTGCGAGACCCGGGCGAAGTCGAACACACTCTTTCTACTCAGAACACATATATCTATGATCGTTTTCTGAGTTTATTTCAACAGTATCATGACAAAAGTACTCCCTCCCTATGGTGGGGTGCCGATGACATCGATGTTGTTGCGTCTGATCGTCTGCACTAAGAGGAATTGGAAAATCGGAGATAGATTATTCATAGGGGTCACAGGTTCAACCAATCGGTGCCTGGCTGACGTTCTCCCGATAGCCGCAAGGTCCCGTCATTTAAATTTCGCGCTACCGAAGTGAAAGCGCACTTTGGAACCCGACATCCTCTGTGCACCGCACAAAATTCGCCCCAGTAAAGTAGTTCTCAGACACCTCATTCCACCACGTCAGATTCTTTCTTATCTCTTCATCAGCGACGTGCACATGTGGGTGGTTCATGTAAAGATTCATATGCGATGAATCGCTGTCAGGCCGAAATCTTAGTCGCATGTGCGAAGGTCGGCGTGGAAGTAGTATTAAACGCTAAATTTGCACGTCCCTTTAACGATAGGCCTAGAATCCTCTTGATGGGGAAAAGTTTCCCCAAACGTTGTTTCCAACATTTGGAAACGACCTCAGAAAGATTTCCCCTTGCGGTAGTCGTAGCTAACGTCAAGACGGTCATCATCCCTTACCCGAACGTTTTGCTATCCACAGTCCCTATCTAGGGTAGGGAGGGAGGGGTGGGGGCTCTATGGATGGAATTTGGTATCATTTATGATAGCCGTGCTGTGTAGTGGCATGATTGAAAAAAAAAAAGTGACATCATATGATTCAGCCCTGAAATGTATGGACCCCCGCATAGGTGGGCTTTCAACACAACGGGAATTGTTATTAGTTCATTAGTTATATCACAATCCATAACTTACAGAGACACTCTGAAGAGCATGTTTCACAGTGAGTTGCTCATCACATGGCATGTAGGCCTGTCATGAGCCTTCGCACGTTACCTTGTCGAAATATTTTGCAATTAACGCTGTACGTGCGCGCGCACGCGCGCGTGTTTGTGTTGGTGTGTGTGTGTTGTGTGTTTTGCTGTTGTTGTTGATGATAATGATGATGCTGTTGAAATGTCTTCAAAGGCGCTTCCACAATTACCAAAAAAATCTGAATACCTCCATCCCACTTCTCTTGTAAGCACCGGGTTTCTATGCCCCCCCCCCCCCCCCCCCCCCACCTCAGCCGAGTCTCTCCGAGTGCGCGTTTTTTTTAAAGAAAGAAAAGAATTGATTGCTGAGCCTATTATGCGCACATTTTCGAATGTTTATCTCACACTTGGAACTACGTCACTCGCTTTGAATAATTGCTTTATATAATCCATGCTCTTCTTGGGGCGTGGATATTCATGGAATTAAGAGCGGAATGTCAATGTGCAAAGAGAGATAAGCTCCATGTAGGATTGATGTTCGATAACAAACGCGTTACGAGATTTTGAAATAATATGGTGCTCTCGCTCCTGATTACTTTTGCCACTTTTGAAACGCCATTGAAATGGGGGGGGGGGGGGGGGGGGGGGGGGGGGGGGGGGGGGGGGGGTGGGGGGGGGGGGGGGGGGGGGGGGGGTGGGGCGAAGGGGGGGGGGGGGGTTGGGTGGGGGGGGGGGGGGGGGGGGGGGGGGGGGGGGGGGGGGGGGGGGGGGGGGGGGTGGTGGGGGGGGGTGGGGGGGTTGACAAGAAAGCAAGTGTCCCCCCACACACACACACACACCACACACACACACTCAATGGCTCCGGACCGCAGACAGACAAATGCGCTTTCTCAAACGCAGTAGCAATACTGACGTAAATCGGCAGGGTCTTTTTCGATGCATGCTGGCGTGCGACGATCCGTACCTGTTGTCTTCTGCTGATATTTCTTCAAGCATCCACGCTGAATGTTTTGGGGACTTGGAACGTGCAAACTTGCAGGTGACCTCAAAGTGACCCTCGCCTGGCATAGTTTTGAAGGACACCTGAATAGCTCAGCGAAGAAAGGGACGACTGCTTTGCTGGTTTGAATGACTATTCTCTCCATTCAGCTGATAGTAATGCTGGCAGTGGGTACGTAACACGGCGTCTGTGCTTTCAGCAAAGTCCGTTTTCTGCACATTGTTTCCGTAATTTTGCTGTATAACCATTGATCGCATGAATAGCTGTCGCATGACCCTGCTTAGACCACCTACCCGCCTCCAAGACGAGGGGATCCGATTGGTTTAAGAGGCAGCCACTCTAACCAAGCATGGCGCACCCAGTGAGGAAATGAATTTTCAGCATCGGTGCATCGTGGCGCTCTTGTTGGCTGATTTGTCTTGAATAAACTGGATGGCTCTGTTTTTCAATCCCCTTTCTCTTCGGTGGAGGTATAGTTTAGAATTTCAAGTAGGTGCGTGAATGGTCCACGGAGTCGTCAGTCCTTTTTTTCCGCATTGATTCGCACGTTTCTGAAGGGATATATCAGGGTGAAGTCTGTGAAACCAAGGAGGAAAACCGGATAAGAGAAATACGGCATACGTTCCTCCATCCAGCCTTCCTTGAGCATAATTCGATCGCACAGAAACCATTCTGAATCTGAATGAGCGCCATGATCTGACATTAAATCAGCAAAGTAATTTCAGATGTCATCCTTGCGTTTCCAGTACCCCTTGCAATGAAGGTTACAAGAAGGTCCCCCTAATACTCATCATCCACGATTTGTATCTGATTGTTATTGACCTGAGCTGTGGCTGCTTTCTCTGCATGAAAACCAAAAAAGAACTTAGGGATGGAGTTCCTGTACATGTCAACAGGTCCCTGACACCAGTTCATGAAATCACGTGCGTGGAGTGGCCCCCAAGCAGCTAGTAGGAGGGATAGTTCTTATAAGGGTAGAGCTCTGCTGCCAGGTAATACGGGCGCATATAGTGAACCGTTGGCTGATCTTTGAATCCCCAGCATTCTAGATTGAAACTGTGCCTATAACCTGGGGGCATCTATCATCGTAAGCAGTGCCGGTAGCCATTGGTGTTTTGCCGTACATTTCTCCATATCACGGGTGATGGTCCGACCTGTTTTGCTCCCCTCATGACCTCTCCCCTCCGAGCTTCTGGCAGTTCTGCTTCGATTTTAACCTGTCACACATAGGGCAGCAGGCGGCTGGCGTTTCCATCCCCCCCTGATCGGTTTATATCCGTCCAGGTTCAACTCCCCCCGATGTTTTTCGAGAAAGTAACTTTCGGGGTCTTTTGGCAGATGCGCACCCCAGCCATATTGACATTGACATTGAGTCAAAAACCGAATACATGTAAGACACTCCGATTAAGACTGTTTGACGGCCTGTGGTATGTTGTGTCGTCGCACCAACTGGTGTTGTTGATTGTGCTGCTTATAGGGTGGTGGACCACCCCTCTTGGTCTGTGAGCTACCTTCAGGACTTTGAGGTGTTCTTGGAATTTTCTGTTGTTGGATGGAGGTTTTGCAAGCTATGAAGACAAGTTCCATGACCGTGACATGGCATTCCTGGCCCAAGCAGCATGGACTTTGGAGTACTCTCTCTCTGCTGGCAGACCACAGACACTTGGAAAAAATCAGACTTCAGGGGCGTGCCGGCCCATATTCGTCGGGCCCAATAGGTTAAATCGACCGCGTAAAAATCCCCAAAACGCAGGCACTGGTGCATAACTCACATGTGAACTTTTTTCGCCCAAAATACAACCGTATGGGCCTCACGTTAGATGTGAAAAGTCCCGTTGCGAGCTGACGTAGATCCAGTCTTTCATGGCGAGCTACAATTGACATGGCTTAGCAGGGTGGTAATATGCATGATTGCCTGGTTCCATGGGTGTTGAGTGTGGATGTACACTTTTTGATCCGAGAGGCTGTGCTCATTCCCTGTTTTGACAGACTGTCTCAGTGTTCACCCAATGCCTCTTGGAAACCGGGGTTCAACACCTTTCGCCAACAACCGTCTGCATTTTGGTGGGACAGTCTTCTTAACAGGCGTGTTTTGACAGAAGCAGCAGCAGCTTCAGCAAGCCAGGACCTGCTATAAATGAAAATTTTGAAGCTGACCAAACGAAACCTGAACTTCCAGGACATTTTTCGACACAAATGGTTCCTCGTGTTACGTAACCGATGTCATTTCTTATTATCAAGTCTCTGGCTTTTGTCAGCTAAACGTTTCGTTTCCTCATGCTTAGTGATGTATGAAAGGTCGATTTCTTATGGGGAGAGTTCATATCACCATGTAGTTCCATACGTTGATTTGCAATTTTGAACATTGCTAAATTTTTTTTTTTTCCTCTCGTTGTGCATTCTTCCAAAACCCTTCAAAACTGTTTGAGGGCTCTATAACATATCTGTTTTGTCTTGTAGGTACTTCCTGTTCAGTGTGTGCGCGCACCGGTGTGTGTTGTGTGTTGTGGTGTGTGGTGTGTGTGTGTGTGTGTGTGTGTGGTGTGTGTGTGCCTACAGAAAAGATAGGCAAATATTTACAAAGTGCTGGGCTTAAAGAACAACCTTTTTGACCTTTTTTTCTATATTTCAACTTATCAAAGGAAAACATCAGTGTGCAAATAGTCCAAGCAAATAAACAAAACTTGTTATAGCAATGTATATGTCGTAAACTTTTTAAAAACACATTTTGAAGGTGAATCAGCTCTAGGAAATCTATGTATTGCAACACCATTTTTTTTTTGAAGCAATGTTTTTATCAAAATCGCTGGGATGAACTGACTGCTGCAAACATGTGTTTTACGTTCATGTAAGATCTAGAACAGCTTTAGTTCAATAACTGTCAAAACAATGACAGCATCGGAACGACGCGAATGTATGGCAATCGTTAGATAGTGTTTGAACAGAATCGGAAAAACAAAGAAGAAAAATCAGTATAACATGGAAGAGTAGTCACTGTCACAATTGACAGATCATCACAACGATTGCACACTATCTCGAACTTGTGCAAATTGTCACGACTCTGCTTTTTTGTGGTGCTTGTGACATGTGCGGAAAGATCGTCAAAACAATAGAGGCAGAGCAAGGTTCGTCACAGGGTGATTCCAGCATGCACGAGGACAAGTGTAGATTGTCCCCATAGTGATCGCAGGCGCGTGGCATATTAGCGAAGTGTGGAAGTTGTCTTGGAGCTATATGGTCCAAATGAC
The DNA here is from genome assembly GCA_016801955.1 of Conus betulinus. Classification (NCBI taxonomy): domain Eukaryota; kingdom Metazoa; phylum Mollusca; class Gastropoda; order Neogastropoda; family Conidae; genus Conus; species Conus betulinus. The sequence goes on from JADBJO010015544.1 coordinate 19,185, forward strand.
GTCAGCACTTAGACGCGCGTTCCCTGTGAAGAAGAGAAGCACTTCTGTGTGGAAACATGGAAAACACTTTGCTGTCTGAGGGCATCAGACCAGACGTGCTCTCCCCACGACGTCTCCACCAGTCCTCTTGACGTTCCTGAAATCAGACATCAGAGGATGTTTAAGAGAGGCAGGCTTGAAAAAAGGACTAAGAAAAGGAAATGTGAAAAGAATTTTGTATTTCCGTTAATCAAAATAAAACCAAACTGGATGGTTAAAGATGCAGAGGGAAACCAAATGCACCGTGGAATTATTCTTCCGTTATTATCAAAATGACTTAGTAGACATTTTCTTACAGAAACAAAACATCAGCACTGTGAAAATATTCAGCTGATTCAAACATTGTCAGAATAATTGCGTCCAATGGGTTAACAACAAAGATGTTTACACAACAGAATCGATACTACTCCATGTCATCCAGTGGCCAATAGATCGAATCGAAGAGTTCGCTATTGATTGCTGAGTCCTGTGGCCTGTCAGTGTCGGGACTGTGACAGGTTGACCTAGGTGTGCTGTATGTTGTGAGTCGGTCGAAATGAGGCGCGTGGATAACGTCATGAAGCGGACAGACACGGAAGATGAGTCGAAGAATTGCTTCTTTTTCTGTTGTTTGGTTCAGTGAAATAAGATCTGTTTGCATGACAAGACAACTCTCAAGAGTTCTTTGTCTCTTTCACCCGCATCACATACATACATTCTGTCACTTATACAGAAGCTCTGCATAGTCACCTCTTCTTACAGATTGGGAAACAGCAAACAGCCCATTTCGAAAATCAACTCGCTATGATTTCCATGCTTAAGGAAACATCAGCTGAAATATACTGTTTGGCTGGCCAGGGTAATGTAGATGGGCGGGACACCTCGACACATGCACCTGCAAATGTGCGTAACCACTCACATGCACCGTTGACCACAAGGGCTTTGTCTCGCACATTGCACACACACGTACACGCACATGAGATTCACTATTCCTAATCCTTCTCTTTCTCTCATTACTTTCCTGTTCCTCTCTCCCCTCCTCCTCCTCCGATCCTCTCCCCCCTCTTTTCCTTCAACCCCCATTCCCGTTCATCCTCCCTGCCCCGGTATTCTTTTTCCCCGATTGAAACAAAATGATTCTCAGACACTAGTTTTTTGTACTCCCAGTTCTTATAGAACAGGGAGTACTTTACAATGGGAACGAAGAAATGCTGTCTGTCTGTCTGTCTGTCCGTACCGTCCGTGGTCAAATGTGTTCCACTCGCTCAAAAACAAACTGCTGGGCCGATCTTTCTGGAAAATTTGTATGTATGTTCATTATGGGTCATTGATGATGCCCGATGTTTTTATTTTACCGTTAAGTAGTCCGTTACTAAAGGCTATAACGGCCCATAACGGTTTTTCTTCTTTATGGAAAATCTCAGAAAGTACTTTGCCGATCTTTCTGAAAATTTTGTTAGGTATGTTCATTATGTGTCACAGATGATGGCCGATGTTTACCAGAATAGCCGTTGCTAACGGCAATAACGGCCCGAAACGGTTTTTTCCTCAGTACGGAATATCTCATGCATATTCAAGATAAACTGGGAGTACGTTTATATGCTTTGCATCTTGTTTTAATGTTTATCTATGGCTGATTGTACGTTTTGCTTCCCAATACTTGTCCAAACCTGGCAATGCATCGTTTTATTATTTCTGGTTTTCCTGCTTCCTTGTCGTGCCCTTTCCCCTTCCACCCCTTTTTCCATGTGTGCTTTTCCCCCTACCATCCCCACCACTTCCCACCCCTCCCCTCTCCGCCCACCCACCCCTCTGTTTCACCCCATTTCCTGCCCCTCTTTGGTTTCTTTCCTCTTCACTTTTTCTTTTCTTTTTTTCTCTTCATTTTTTACATTCTACACTGATTTTTTTTGTTTGTTTTTTGTTTTTTGTTTTTGTTCATTTTCTCATTGATGGTGTGTTACGTATGAGAATTGGAATAACTGAAGAACTATGGGTTCGTCACACATGTGCTTTTTTTATGCCCCAATATTCTCCATCAACCACTTCCCCCACTGCCTTTTTTTTTTTTTTTTTTTTTTTAGTACAAAGATAAAACTCGTATTCCATGCCCACCTCCCCTGTCTCCTTAGAATATTCCCACTCGTTACAACCCTCGTTCATTTTCGTCGCTGTAATCCTACCGTTTCACCGCCACCCCACCCCCCCGTTTATGAATTTGTTTAAAATTTCTCATTTTCTATCATCAAGGACATCGTAAGAATGAGCTTCTATAAGAAAGTACATCAATATATTACGCCTTTCTTTGTCACAAGGTTTTTTGTATCGAGAGAGAGAATATACTATATATATATATATATATATATATATCTATATATATATATATATATATATATAGTATATATATATATATATATATTCAAAAGTAGTAGAATTTTCCGTTCCTTGCACCGCAACCCACTATAACCAAACAGGTAGACTTAAAAATATACCAGGTATAAAAAAAAGTTCGCATTTTCTCCACACAAGGATGCAAAATCAAACATAAAACTCGAGGTTTCGCTCACAGGCTTCATCAGGAAAATGTGAACTGGGTCACATTCTGATCACATTCTCCTGAATGAAGCCTGTGGGCGAAAGCTCGATTTTTGATAAGATAGATAAAGAAAAATGAAATGATTGATTACATGTATTTACATTCAAGCTTAAAAAAGAGAGAATGGGAAGAAGCCTTCATTTCTGTAGCTTACTGAGTCCACCTTCGGGTGAATTTTTTTTTCTTCTCCTTCTTCCTTTCTTATTCTTCTCTTCTTCTCCTTCTCCTTCTTCTTCTTTTCTCTTCTTCTTCTTCTGTGTACGCCTAGGCTGATAAGTGACTGCGCGAACACTCCCTGTATAGACTGGCAAAGTATCAACCCTCTACCCTACAAAGCGGAGTGGAGTTTTGTGTGTATGAACTTTTTGTTTTCCGTTTTCTTTGATCCCGCCCATTAAGACAGCCAAACTCCAACTTCGGGGAAGGTGCATGCCATGTGTAAAACCGTGTCATCCATACCAACAGCCAAACTGGACTTCTCTTCCGAAAGTTCGGGAGTGCGCGGATTTTACGTGTGGCTGGGAGCAAAGATGTTTGTGCGTGCGTTCACACACGGAGCCCTCGTGTTTAAAGTCTCCATTCGAAGGACTGTAGGGGAAATGGAGTCAGAACCAATGTTAACTCCGAGGGAAAAATTTCCCCCTGTACCGAAATGGCCCGGCGGAGCGCACCCGCAACAACGCCAAGATGCAAGGTCCTGCGCTCTAACACTGAGATTGCAATCCCGGCGCTTCTACAAACCTGCCCCCACAACCCCCCCCGCCCCCCCACCCCCACCCCCCGCTTTTTTTTCTTTCAATTCACAGCATCCTGTTTCTGCCACTGGCAGGAGTTAAGCTTATGGCATGCTTGTATCTGATTCCCTTGCTGACCAGGTTGCTCAGCTCTCGTGTTGTCCTACTTGGTCATCTGGGCTTTTTAAATACTTACGTGTCCTTTTTGTTCCCCATGTTCTCCCTCGGCAACCCACTTTTCCCTCATTCCACTCCTTTTTTGTACTCCCATATCTTATAGACACGGGAAGTATTTGCACAATGGGAAAGAAGAATGCTCTCTGTGTGTCTGTCTGCGCTGCCTGTCTGTGTCCGTATCGTTCGTCCCGTGGTCAAAATGTGTTTTCCCACTCGCTCCACATACAAAAACTCTGGGGCCGATCGTTTCTGAAACATTAGTAGATATGTTCATTCCGGTCCAAAGATAAATGCCCCGTATTATTTTATATACCACCACATTCATATTCGCTTAAAAACGGCTCATAACGGCCCCATAATGGTTTTTTTTTCTTCTTTATGGAAATAACTCAGAAAAGTACTCGTGCCATGCTCTTTCTGAAAATTTGTGTGGTTATGGGTTCATTATGGGATCCACAGAAATGACGGACGATGGTTTCCGTAGAATAGCCCCGGTACTATACGGCTTAATGGGCCCCCAAACGGTTTTTTTCCTCCTCTTATGAAATATCTCACGCGCATTCAAGGATAACTGGGAAGTACGTTTATATGCTGTTGCATCTTGTTTTGTGTTAAAGCAGGAACAAACACCCTCCTATAAAACCATGTTTCTCCTCCCCTGTCTCCCCTAGTCTTTTCCCACCCCCGTCCAGCCTGAGTCATGTTTCCTCCTGTGTCACTGCTGCTGCTTACAGCCTGTCCCCGTTTAGTGACTCCTATTCTAAAATTGTAACTGTTCTTTATTTGTTTTTTTTTTTAAAATCAAACAACATTCCCCCCCTTTCCTTCCTTTTTACCCACAACGGTGAGTGTCGTTTGCCAGTATGTTCAGAAGAAAGGTTTGGTGTTGGCGTGCGTGGTGTTGTGGGTGTGTGTGTGGTGTTTGTGTGTGTGTGTGGGTGTGTAACACTGCTTAAGTTGTTTTTGTTTTTGGTGGGGTTGCGTTTTCTTCTAGTTGGATGTGAGAGGCGGTTAATCATAACAGACAGAGGAGAGAGAGAGAGAGAGAGAGCGAGAGATGAGAGAGAGAGGAGAGAGACGAGAGAGAGAGAGAGTGTGAGTGGGTGTGGTGTGTGTGTGTTTGTGTGTGTGTGTGTGTGGTGTGTGTGTGTGTGTGTGCTTTTACATATGTTTTAGGATTTCTAAGTTAATCTTCTCGTCTCTTGTGCTGTTGTAGTAGATTTCTAAGTGCAGATTTGCAGTACAAGCGAATTTCAGTATCGGACTAAAACATACTCATTAATCTAAGTAAAGAAAAGAACAAAAATTAGCATTAGAGTCCGATGCGCAAGTAGTAATGGTTGAAAACCGGTCACGTCTGTCAATCATTCAGTCTGGGTTACGTGTGTGCTGTGTGGCAATGCATCGCGTGTGGGAGTTCGATGGGTGACGTGGTAAGGGAAGGCCGAAATCTGCCTGTGTGTGTGAATAAACTCTTTCTGTGATACACAACTATGGGGTCGAGAGAGAGAGGCGAGAGAGAAGACAGACAGACAGAGGAGGGAGAAGGGAAACGGAGAGGGATGCGGGAGGGGAGACAGAGAGAGAGAGAGGTTGCGAGCACATGGTTTCCCTTGGGCGTGGAAATGGAATTTGGGGCTGTGGATGTTAATTGGCATTGGATCATTTTCTACATGGCAAAGATTACCTATGGATCTATACAGATGTACTTGTTGTCTCGAGATAGTTGTATAGAGTTTAAAACTGCTTGGGTTCCCTCGCCAACTATTGTGTGTGTAGCCGCGTGAAAATGAAAATAGTCAGAAAAGATTTTTCCCTTCCTGGGTGAGGCCTTGGATTGCCCGAGTAACCCGTAAAACAGGTTCAAAGAAAAAAAGCTTGCAGCTTAACCGTTAAACTTTGCAACGTGCTTGGCCCTGACTTTCGTGTTGGCAGGCCTTGGGGTAAGAAAGGGGGCTCGCAAAAACGTGTTTGTTCGTGAAAACGCAATCCAGACAATGTTTAATTCAAGTCAAAATACGTGGTGTTGTGTGTGTTTGTGTGTGTGTGTGTGTGTGTCGTGTTGTGTGTGTGTGTAGTGTGTGTGTGTTGTGTGTGTGTTGTGGTGTGTGCGTGCGTGCGTGCGTTGCGCGTGTTGCGTGCGTACGTGCGTGCGTGCGCTGCGTGCGTTGTGTGTGTGGTGTGGGTGTGTTGTGGTGTGGTGTGTTGTAAAGGTGTGTGTGGTGTGTTGTGTGTGGTTTTGTGTGTTTTGTGGTGTTTTGTGTTGTGTGTGTGTGTGTGTGTGTGTTTTTGTGTGTGTGTGTGTGTGTTGTGTGTAATGTGTAAAAAGGTAATGTATTTAGTTCCGTACATAATGTAAACGTTTCTCTCTCGTTCCATGATCCATGCAGGTCAACGGATGACGAATCGCCCTTAAGTAATTGCTCTACATTCAAATTTTGACCGGTAGAAAGACGCCTTTTTAATTTCAAAAGGTGGACACGAGCTTATAGACCATAAAAGTCATTATCAAATGTTATCTATCTTACTGTACGATAAGCGTTCGACGTAATCCGTGGGAAGCCAAGCGCAGGTGTACCACCGGATAGAAATTGTCCTGTCTGTCGTGTGACAGGGCTGGTGTTTGAATATCGCGCCAATTCGTGAAGTTCGTTTCATCTGAGCCATATATATAAGCGTAGAACGTACCTACACGAAGGAAATCGGTGAAGCAGGAACGTGTGTAGCAACGACAAATCAATCACTTTGCCACAACTATATCAACTCATTCCACTCTCTTCCCACATTTAGAACATACTGACTGTTACAGAGACGAGAAGTCTCTCCCTCCTCTTCTCTACTCCTATACCGTTCTTGACATTCTTTACCCGGCGCCCCACCTAGCCCCACCCACCCAGACGGTATGGTCAGACCCTATAAAGCTCAGAAAACCGCACTTGTAACCGAAAGTAAATGAAAAGACTACTTGGCGATCGCCATCGCGTCACCAACATGGTACTGGAGACAGAATATTTCATCAATTTCAAAGAGTTTTCTTGACCAGATCCATAATAATGAGGAGGGAAATCGGGGCGAGGCCAAAAAATACTCCGCGCAGCCCAATAATTTAAAATGGCAATACAAGGATTGAGCCTTTTGATTCAACCTGCAACACCTTGGGCCGCACCCCAACCCACCCATGCCCCCATGTCCCCGCCCCACCCCCCCACCGCTCCGTCCACCACCCCAAGGGTCAAGTTTCGTTAAAATCGTTCTCTGTAGTTTTTTATTGCGTGATAGACAAAGAAAACAGAGGGATGCACAAAAAACTTCATCCTGCGTGATGGAAGTAAGTGACAAACTAGGTAGTCAATGTATTTATCTTGTAAGTATAGTTAATTTTTTCTCTTGTCTCAAAGGTGTAATTACACATCTTCTTCATGTCATTCAAATATCTCTAAACCGGGGCCATAATGACATTTTTCCGCGGTTGTTAGTGATTTACCAGTGTGTTCAGTAGCGGGCGGGATTTTTTTTACTTCTTCAAACTTCTTTCCTTCCTCCCTTTCCATGTTCAATTAATGACAGTGTGTCACACAGAGAGAAAATGATGGTCACAACCGTTTAAACTATAAGTTGGTCTGCAGTGTCGAAAAGCAAATGACATGGCGAGTGTTTTGGCGATGGGCCTCGCCTGATTTTCGAATTAGGGAATTACCGTTAACTGAGGTGTATTCACACTCATGCCGCCTCTTGAGGCCAATTTCGTGAGAGAGAGAGAGCGAGAGAAGAGAGAGAGAGAGGTAGAGAGAAGGTGTGTGTGAGAGAGATGTGGTCATCCTTCTGTGCCCCTATCAGATGACACTGGCGAGTCGTTCCAGGTAGTCGGGTTTTTCCGGTCCACGCGCGTATCTGGGGCCGAACCACAGCCCCATAAGCCCACAGGGAGCCGCAGCGTGTATATGCGACTAGTCATCCGTATGAGACAATCCCTCCAGAGCATACGATGAGTGTCATGTAAGACATTAACTTGAACCCATGTTACTAGCTAGTGGGTAATTTATATATACATATACATATATATATATAAGATTAGATATATAGTATATATATATAGTATTATATATATATAACTGCTAGGAAGCACTTAAATGTTGTGAAATCGGTAAAACGTGCAGGTTAACCAACTCTTGCACTCCCTCTATTATAATATGCCTCCCCTTGCAAAGATTTGAATCTGAGGAGAAAAAAAACATCCTCATCGTAAGCTGTGCGACTCGTAGTTCGTTCAACATAGTGGAGATGTATATCTCTTTATTTATGTAAACCCTTCACTTCAACAAATAAACATATGGTAAAATGAGTGCATCAAGTGTAGTATGGTGAGATAGCTATAATGGATCAACTAAGTATTAGATATATATAAGTCTATATATATTATTATATAATATTATAGATCTAATATAATAGTGGATTTTATGGTGGATACTATCGGGTATGCGTTTCAGGGTTATATAGTCGGGGATATTGTAACAGAATGGTGCCATCCAGTTGCGATATATAAAAGGGTGCTCATTCATTATTCATACCCTCCCATGGCACATGTTTTTATTAAGCGAACCACGGCGCGTGGTGGTTGTGGTGTTGCTTGAAGTGTTGTGTGTGTAGAGGCGCGTGTGTGTGCGGTGTGCTTGTGGCTGGGTTGAAGAGGTATGGTGCTGAGGGGAAAATGTCGGGCTGGATGCATTTCTGAACCCTCTAAAATGCAAGTGCGTTCGAAGTGCATGTGTGTTTGCCTGTGTGTATCCATGCGTGCGCGCGCGATGTGTGTGTGTGTGTGTGGTTGTGTGTGTGTGCTGATGTGGTGTTGTGTGTGGGTGTTGTCTGAACGCATGGCGCGCGCGCGTCGCATTGGTCTCCCAACCCCCTTTCTCCCTTTCTCCATCTGCAAACCGTCGCCCCAAAATCACTCAAACACGCCGTTCACTCACGTGGCACGTTACACACACAGACACCCACACCACCACCTACCACACACACACACACACACACACACAAGCCACCACACACACACACAGGACACCACACAATCCAGCACACACACCCCATACACACACGTCACACACACACCTAACGCAACGCACGGCACCTTCTACAGCAGCTGGTCTGCGCGCGCTCTACACACATGGTTTGGTCATATTACACACACTCACCCACACACACACACACACACACTCACACACTTCAGCCATCCCACACACCACACACACACACATGTTCCATCATAATTGACGTGTCTATATTTCCTCTCCTGTGATCGTCGGGTTTGCCTCTTTAGATAAGATGCAGTCTTCTTGTCTCATTGTCGCTGGTATACCAGTAATGGTCTGCCTCATCAGGCTCTTTTTTTCAGTACTGGTACTGAGTCTTTACCACAGTCGATTGAAGGGGTCTCTTATTAAGGTCATCCTGGTGTAGAGGGTCCGTCATTGTCTTGTTCCGTTCACCATGGTTCAAACGGAATTTGCTCGTCAATTTTGAGAGTGCACCGATTTTACTTTCAATGCCAGGTCACCTTAACTCCATCTTATGTCTCATCCGGACTATTCTTTTTCCTTACAACGTCATTTCTTCACTCTGTATTCCAGTCACATCAGATAATCTCATCTGCACGTCTCCCCCCCCGTGTCTGCCAAAGTCTCGGCATGTCGTTTCATCAACTACAAGTTTATACGCGTTTTATCCGCAACTCTTACGAGTAATATGTCATCCCTATTATCCACACGTTTGCTCTGTGCATGAGGTCGTTGCAATCCCGCCTGTTGCATATACATGTGAGACTCATAGAATCGTTTCTGTGTACCATGTAGTATAGGCTCGCTATTGTGCGTGCGTGCGTGTGTGTATCAAATATTTCCGGGTATATGGTTAATTGCTGCCACTCGGAACATGGTCACGGCAGAGTCTGCTGGACGGGGCAGATGACTAGATTGTCCACTGCAGACCTCCTCCCAGAATGGAAGAGTCCCCCAGAATCATCAGCAAGAGTGGCATGAGACCAGACATAGTAGGTCACTCTCATCAACCAGCAGCTGATCATGATCGAGCTCACGGTGCCATATGAGAACAGAATGAAGGCGGCTCAAATCTACAAACTGAAAAGATTGCTGATCTTGGCAAAGCTGAGGAAGAAGGCTACAGTCAAGTCCTCACTGCAGAATTTGAGCTAGGGGGGTTTTGTAGGAACGTCTGCATACAGCCTCATGAAAACATTTTCTCATTGCAGGGAGGTAAAAAAACCAGAGCGCCCTGAAAGCAATGGCAGGAAGCGGCAGACAGGGTGTTCACGCTGGATCTGGTCAAGGAGGAACAAAAGTGAACTTCATAAGGCTTAACTTTCCTACAAATATCAGGTGTCCCAGTGGCTCAGTGGTTAGTGCGCGAGTCATTAGTTGGAAAATGAGCATGTCCAGGAGGGTCATGGGTTTCGAATCCCAGCCAGCCCAACCCCCGTAGAGTGGTCAGGAAGGAGAATTAGGCGCTGGAAACTTGCTTTCGTGGGCGTTCTCTTCTGAGGAGTTCTCTGCTGCCAACGCGTCTCCACGAGCTTTCTTTCTACTAATTGCTTTGATGTGTTGACGAGTTGTCCTTAAGAACAGATGATGAAAGTCAGACGGAGCTTCTGTTTTGCTGTGGTTTCCAAGTCTCCTTATGCATTCATTGGGAACACCCTCTTTCCCTGGGGCATTTGTCTCCTTGTCTTAAGTCCTTAAGTTCTTAATGTCTGCATTTGATTTCAGTCTCATGGAGAAGGCTGCCCAATCATGGACGGTCAGTATAGGTGGTTTCTGGTTGTTTCAGCTTCTCCCTGGTTTCGCTTGCACCGACCTTCCTGCACGCAACCGCATTGGGCAGTATTGCTTCTGGGGTCGCTTTTTCCTCTTTGGTTAAAGGTCTGCCGTGGATGTTGTGGGCTGCTATATTACCTTCCCGTGCGGTGCGTACTACCGTTTTCCCTTCTCCCCCCGCCTCGATTACGGTTTTCTGTGTCATGCTCTGGTGTCTTCATTCAGGGCTTTTGTGTGGGTGTGTGTGTGTTGGCTGTGGGTGTGTTCTGCTGTGTGTGTGTCGTACTAGTGCATCGAGTGTGTGTGGTGTGTGTTGTTGTGGGTGTGTGTGTGTGTGGTGGTGTGTACTAGTGGTTGCGTGTGTGTGTGTGGTTACTAATTGGATGTGTGATAGTTGTGTGTGTGGTGGTGTGGGTGTGTGTGTGTGTGTTGTACTTGTTTATTGTGTGTGTGTGGCCTGAACCGAACAAGTGTTGTGTGATGTGTGTGTGTTTGTGTGTATACTTAATTTTTGGGTTGAGTGTGTTGTGTGTGTCGTGTGTGTGTGTGTTTGTGTACTAGTGTATGAGTGCGTGGGTGGGGGGTGTTGTGCCTGCCGGCCGAACAGGATAGGTGTGTGTTACGTTGTGAGTGTTGGTGGGTATGTCTGTGAACGCGAACGTTTGTGTGTGTGTGTGTGTGCGTGGGGTGTGTACATGACGCGAACGTGTGTGTGTGTGGTGTGTGTATACTATGTATGGAGTGTGTGTGTGTGCATTAACGCGAACGTGTGTGTGTGTGTGTGTGTACGAGTTGATCATGAAATAATATAATGTGTGTGCATGAACGCGAACGTGTGTGTGGTGTTGGTGTGGTACTATGTATAGTGCTGTGTGTGTGTGCCACTACGAACGCACGAACGTGAATAGAATGTGTTTGGTGTGTGCGAGAGATCAGAGAGAAGCGAGACTTCCTTTTAATATTAAAAAAATGTTTGACAGTCCTTAATCATATCACTGTCTCCTTGATGTCATAGAACTAAAAGTGAAGTCGACAGTAAACTTATTCCCCGTGTGTGTGTGTGTGTGTGTATGTGTGTGTGCGTGTGGTGTGTGTGGTGTGTGTGTGTGTGTGTGTGTGCACGCCCAAGTTGGCGTGTAGTTGCTCACCAATTCCTGTGAATGTGTTTGGGCGACAATACGATGTTTGTGCGTGCATATGCCATGTGCGTTAAATTGTATGTATGACGGTATTTTATTTCTCCAATCTGTATAAATGATCGGGGATAGATTTTTCAAAACAAAAAGATTTAGTGAATTCACCCGAGGACAGTGAAGGAAATCTACACTTTTAACGCATTATCTCTCAACGCCCACTCCTCTTGCCCCTCCCCATCATATAGCCCCTTCCCCCATGTTTCTCGACAAACATGATAAAGGAATCCATATTTTTTTTTCAACACGGTATTCTGTTGTGGGGAACAATAGAAAGCCAAACAAACGAAAACACAAAATTCATGGTAATGAAAAAAAAAGAAGAAAAAAAAACTCACGAGATTGTCAGTAGGGCCTATAATCCACGTGTCGTTCTAATGCGACACATCCAATGCCAACGTCAACGCCTTCTATTGACTGAGTTTCAATTTGCGGTGACTGGCGCAGACTGGTTTCGGATTTTTGAGATCAGTCTAAACCAGGACCACGCTGCCGGTCACACCGGAATGTTTCAGGGAATAAAATGATCAGCTAGCGACAGTTTCCTCCTTTGCTTGATTTTCAGACCCGTAAACTTTACCCTCTGTCGGCGGACGTCTTGGCCCTATTCAAATGCAGTTTTAACCCAGCGAGTCTTTGATTCCTATCGCTCATGTCAAGCAAGCTGTTGCGGTTGAGCGGTGCGTCTGGTTTCCACTGGTGTCGCGAATGCTTTGCCTTGTTTAGCTCGCTGAGCTCAAAGTGGGTTGGGTATGAAATTTAGCCTTATCGCCGCCTTCCTCATTTACAATCTGATCACGCTCGAGCCGCTATGCCGCCAGCCATGTAGCACACCTCGTCTCTACTCTTCCTTCCCATCCACGCCTATGCCCTCAGCCCTCCCCACTCCGGCCATAATTTCCTCAAGGATCGGCTCCGTCTGCCTGATCCCCGCTCCTTCACCAGTGTTTCGTTCATGGTCCCAGTCTATGTCCTATCCGCCCCCCATCCCCCCGACCCCCCCGCTCCCCCTCAATCTAGTTTTTCTTGCCCCAGCTGTATTTTCCCTAAGTGTCTATGTTATGCCTAATATAGAGTATCCCCCCATTGAGCGTAACTGGGGAAAGAAAACGGCAAGAGTAATGTCCGCTCGTTTCTGTGTTCACCGTGATCTACAACAACAAGCCTAAGGTCTTGTTGCCACCCGGGTTCCCGTCCCCCTATGCTCTATCTTCCACCCTGGGTTCTACATGCTTATTTAGGTCTACTTTTTTTCCCCTCTATCGCATGGGAGAGAGAGAGAGAGAGGAGAGAGAAGAGGCAGACGAAGAGAAGCAGACCAATGCAGGGGGGGGGGTATGGGCTTACGTAGGGGACGAGAGACAGCTCCAACGGAACAGAGGCACACACATGGAACCTAAGACATGAGAGAGAGAGACAACTGAGAATCCCGTACCGAGCGGTGGTCAAAAAGTATTATAACATATATCGAACATAAAAAGAACACTAATCACATCCGCGCTACAGTGAAAGTACCTTTCCACAAACCTAAGAAGTTCGTTTTCTCATAACGTGACCAACATCTGTCGCCCTGACGAGCCAACGTTTGTCGCGCCGAAGATCCTTTTTACAAGCTACCAAACCGAGATGCGATGTCAACAGAACACTCCCCCCATGCTGGCTGCGACTATGTACGCTAGATGCCCATGCACTGATTCTACTGTTATTGGAATTTTATAGGAATCAGCTCGTAGAAGTGCACTTTCACTTTGTGCTCTGAAAAACACATGATGCAGTTTCCTGTACAGGTTTGCATCACCATGTACAACTTGGCCTATCGCGCGGCTTGGTGGCTGGGGCGTCATTCCCCATGCGACGCCGGTGTGAGGAGTCGCATCAGCAGCTGTGTGCCACGGAAGAAGGGGATCGGGCATCATCGTGACTGGCTGTCTGACAGCCGTAGCGGTGACGTTTCTTGGTTTTGTTTTGTCAAACTGCTGTGAGCAAGTGGGTGAGGAGCTGAAGAAAAAAACTAGTCGAGCGTCTGGTGCGCCCACGTCCAGCTTGATCATCCATTCTTCTGGGTTACGGCTACCCGGTTGCATCGTCAAGGATTCTTAGTCCGAGCGGGTCCCTTCGTCCCCGTTACCACCGCCCCCCCCCCCCGCAGCCCCCCCCCCCCGTCGCCATCTCACAAACCCAGATTCTGTTACGCTCCGGTCCATATTTCACACCCAGTTGTAATGTCCCCTTTCTGACATCCACCAATAAATGACCCTTCCCCTCCCAGGCGCCTCCCGCTCCCCACCCGTCCGCGCCCGTCCCACCCCCCACCCCCCCCGCCCCCCACCCCATATAACTCCACTGGGGGGAGAAGACCCATATATTAAGTGTTCGTGTGGCCCTCAACGCGTTCTACGTTCGCCCAGGTATGCATGTCCCACCACTCTTTGCTCTTTGTTTATCCAGGGTCATGTTTTTCCCCCCGTCCCCCGCAGGTCTATCCTTCACCCGCGTGTTTTGTGTACCCCCAGGGCTTCGTACCGCCCTTTCCCAGCGTATGCCGTTACTCGAGGTCTATGTTCCCTCCAGATTTATGTTCACCTACGTTTATGCGTACCCCCCCGCCCCCCCCTCCTCCCTACCCAGTGTTCCCATCACAGTTACAGTCGTGTGACTCAAGTAGTTCCCTCAGCAGACCTACGTTCAAGGTTCTACAAGGTCAAAGTACATAGGGTCATGATACTGCCGGACCACCCCGAGATCTACTCAATGTCGCCCCGTCGTGTGACCCATGAATAGCCCCCCCCCCCCCAGAACCCTTCCATATGTTTCCCAGACCAGTTACAAGACGTTGACTTCAAGTAGGTCAGACCCCCCATTCGAGTTCGACCAGGTGCATTACAGAGTTCAGAAGGGACCATGACGAGACCAAAATGTTAATGCAACACTCCTGAAAACCCAGGACTAACCTGCACCTGGACGGTATCACACCTAGATCGAAGGGCAAGTGCCACCATAGATCGAAGTCTAGTTAGACTGCCAATCGCACACTGACGATCCAAAATGGGGCTGACGCTGGCGAGGGAGGGGAACGTTGGGTATGGGGTGATCGAAGGGACTGACCTGGAGTTCCCCCATACCCAATAAGTCGTGAACTGATGTTAAGAGGAGTGTGAAGGATAAACTGGAGCCAGAACGCGACCACAGAATGGGTCGTGCGATTTTCATTGAGATAAAGCGGTCGCGACACAGTTTGTGTCCTAACACTAGAAAAAGATATTAACGTTGTGGCCACGGGCCCAGATTTTTACTTTTACGGTAATGTGACCCGCATGAGGACAGATGTGACCTACGATTGAGTTTAAAACTTCATTCTACTCAGAGAGAAGTCCGCACAGTCACCAAGGTCGAGGTCAAGTCCCTCGACGTAGAAACATGTTACAGTGAGCCATACTTATGTTGTTTAAAGGTCAAATGACCCACTACAGATATCAGATGGACCTGTGATCTTGATTGAAGATCAAGTGATCAAATGTTAAATTGTCCCAGGATGTGTCCGCAGTTAACCGGACCTACCTTACAGGGGTTACGGACACTGAGAATGGTCCACGGTAAGTCTTATTACACGCTGTCCAGTCTGTTGAAGCAAGTTAACCCAGGCTGGGGTCAAAATGTCCGACGTTATTGTCCTATAAAAACAATCACTGGGTGGGTCCTAATGACCCTTTTAAAGGTCTTCTGCTTACCTACGGCTGGACGTCGTTAGAACCTCATTCTGTCATGTCATCTTTTAATGTAGATTCTGCGGGGTCACCATGGCCCATTCTGGCGTCACTTAAACATCAATACCCGTGCGGGTCCACTTACATAATTCTGGCTCATTGATCGGAAGGCTCAAAATTGAATTTCGGTAAAAAAACGGTCCAACCTGTGGGTCAGCTGACCCAGTATCGGGTCACTTCACTTCACCTTTGACCTGGATGGTGAGTAGCAATTATCCCATTCTGGTCAGTTGAACCTGTTAAACTAAATTTCAAGTACCGAGACCAAATTCTCGGCAGATGAACCAAAGCTGTAACATCACCACTGGGTCATCTCCACCTCTTCTGGTCACATAACCTTTAATGTCACTCTAAGGATCAGAATAACACACAATGTGGACTGTCTGATGGTGTTAGCCAGTGGACTAGGATCTCAGTTTCGATAGCGGGCCACCTGACCGTTAACCTTGGATATGGGTCAGGGGGGACTCATTTGGAGTCGCATGACTCTGTAACATCGATGGGAGGAGACCAAGGGACACAGAGCTGTAGCCAAATTAGACTTGGGCATTTGGAGAGACCTTTATGACACGACGGATTTGGGGAACATGAAACCTGGGGAAATACGCACCTGCAGGAGGGGAGGGGGGGGGGTTGGATTTATAATTTGTATGGAACATACATGCTGAGAAAATATATAAGCTTGCGGGAAGAATATATGTGGAACGAACATGAGGGACCTGGAGAAAACATAGAGCAAGGGAAGCGGGAGGGGTGGGTGGAATGGGGATGAGGGGATATACCCTGGAGAAACCGCGATCTCGGAGGAGAAATAGACCTGGGAAAACCTAGACCCCGGGATCTTTCTCTCGGATCACCTGTTCGACCATAGGGAACAAGAGACAACGGTCTGATATTTGAATTTTATAAATGTTTGTTGTGAAATTGCCCTCAGCATAATGCACTCACGTCTTGCTTATTGTGAGCGAGCGAGAAAAAAATATGGAAAAGAGTTCGGGCAACCGAACATAAACGCTAATCAGCAAATGCCATCTTTACACACCTGTGCGTTGTACATTTTGTGAGCAAAGAGAGGCAATGGCACATACAATGCACCACCACCAGTGCGACTATACTCTGAAGAGGATCACAGTGCCACATGCGAAAAGATGGCCGGGAATTCTGTGCATCATTTTGACTTAGAGGTTTATCTTTGTTTGTTTTTGCGGTTATACTGTTTTTCTTTTGAAAATGAAAATTTTAGAAATCTTGTCCTTTTTTCTTTTTTTTTTTTTTTTTTTTGCTTTGGCTGTTATGAGGGATTATCAGTCACGATACTGAATCACAGCTTTCGGAAACGCGTACATTGACACTGATGTACTCCAAGCTGCTTTGCTGATCAATTCAGTGCATGGGAGAGAGAGAGAGAGAGACAGAGACAGAGAGAGACAGAGAGAGAGAGAGAGAGAGAGAGAGAGGAGAGAGAGAGAGAGAGAATGCATGAAGAAAGAAAAAGAGAGAGACGGAGTGGGGAGGAAGGGGGGATGAGGAACAGGCTTGCTGATGCACAACTCGCCCTTTAGGTACATTTGCCAACATTCCGCTGTGAGAACGGGACGAAGGTTGCATTTTGGAGTGGATGTGACGGGGAGTGGGAGATGTGGGGCACCCCCAAGGGGGAGGAATAAAAGATGGGAAAGAGAAAGGGGCGGAAGGAAGGGAGGGGTTTAGAGACAAAGGAAAGGAGAGAACTGAGAGCTGAAAGACAGATTCTCGCAAACATGTCATGTTGTGAGCTGGTTTTGATTTTGTGCGAGATACATGTCATGCGACTATTGATATCTTTTCCTTTTATTTTCCGAGTAAATGTAAAGGTTATTTGAATGCCTTTTCCCTCTCAAAAAGTATCTCAGGAAGAAAGAATATCTCGTATGTGTTTTAATGATGGGAGTTCTACTGTTTGCACACTAGTCAATTTTTTCTCCTATTTGATGAATGTAAATCTGCTTGGCAGTAAACTGAATGATTAGAAATCAAATTTCCTCTCTTGAAGCTACAAGTCGTTCAATTTGATATTTGGAATCTGAAGTTATGGCCGTTGGCCCCACCCCCCACCTCCCACCCACCTCACCCCCATCCCCCTATACCACGTTTCCTCCTCCTTTCCTCTAATTCTCTCACACATCTTTACAGACTGGAGTGCTGATGGTCACACACACAACACACAGACGCTTTGATTTCAGAACGCAGCATCAGAGCGTCTGATTACGTTTAATCTGGTCCGTCATTTAGTTTGTTTCTTTGTTGCCCCCTCTTCTTTTGTAATTTGATTTTTTTTTTTAACTTTACACGTGTTCTGTGTCACGGTTCTTACAGCGCATATGCGGTTCCTTCTAATGGATGATATGCTAATAGTCGCGCATCTGTTTTCAATGAATCCCGTTCATAGAACATTGCTTAAATACCTCATCCTTCTCCCCCCCCACCTCCCCCCCCCCCCCCCCCCTCACTTCTTCCATATATGCCCTCCAATCGGTGTTCCAACTTCAATGGTCGGAGATCTTGCTACAAGGTATCCTGCTGGCTCCACAAGAAGTTTAATTTTCTGTGGCGGTGACCGCAAACCTCGACCTCGACGTCAACCGCGCAAGAAAGTGACAATCTGAGGGCACAGCAGAGAGAGAGAGAGAGAGAGAGAGAGAGGAGAGACAGACAGACAGACAGGAGACAGACAGAGGGACAGCAGACAGAGACAGACCTTAAGACAAGACGGAGCAATGCCAAGACAACTGACGGGGTCCACTTACGTGCTCCAAGCAGCCTGAATGTCAACTTTTTCTAGGGGGGCTAGGAGGGCTTCAGTTCATTTCGAGATCTGTCGAAAAGTCCCCCGGACCTACCATATCTGAGGCCCCCACTTTCGTTGGGAGACCGAGTGAGGGTGAAAAAAAAGCCACTATAAGCACTGTCGCTGTGCCAGTTATATTGAAGAGGAGGCATAGCTGGGATCGTGATCGAAGAAAGCAGACGGATCTCCTGTCTGTCCTTCACCCTGTTACATATGTGCTTCAATTTCCACGTGACACCCACCCCATCCCCCCTCTCCCCCCCCCCCCCCCCCCCCCCCCTCCCCCCTTCTCCTGGCTGGAGGGAGAGACACCCGGGTCATCCACGATTACAACAGGTCCTCTTAGAGAAGAGCTTTTCCCTGTCCATTCACCAGCTACAGAGGACACTTTAAAAAAAAGGAAGAAAAAAGCAAAGGCAAACAAGAAAATCATGAGGAGGATTCCAATGCGAGTGTCGCGGCTTAACACAACTGGCATTTACGGTAAACATACACCAGAGAAATTAGTCCAATTTTTCTTATGATCGAGCGAATATTCGCTTCTTATGCTTTGAGGTGTTTTGAAGCGCTCTCTTATATATTGCCAGTGTAAGTATCAAAGGTTTGTCTATCTACCTAGGGCAATCCTGATGACATTTTCAGTTTCAGTGCTTTGATCATAGTTTTTTTTTTGGCCCAAGCGCGCGCGCGTGCAGTTCAGGTCAGTTCAGTCGCTGTGAGGTCAGTGGTTGGTTATTTTAACGTTTGTTCATCAACGATGATATTAGGCACGCGCGCATTCGTTCGAGTGAGTTTCATAAATAGGGGTGGCGCCCGCTGTGTTTGTGTGTTTGCTTGCCTTGTTTATAATTGAGTATCAGATTATTAACAATCGTTCTAGGTTGGGTTCTGTCTCCCCCCCCCCCCCCCCCCCCCCCCCCCCCCCCTTTTCTCACTCTTTTCGATGGCATGCATTTTATTGTCATGTTCGATGATTTTGAAATTCTATATTGTCGTTATTTATTGTCATTATTTCTACGCTTTTTTTTTTTATTTAGAGTCTCTCCACCCATCCATCTTCTCCCGCCCGTCGGCCAGACCATACCAGACCTCAGAAAACCGGGTGTTTCAGCTAGAAATCTACGTGCAGTTTATATTGACAAAACTCTTTGGTATTAGATAGATAATCTACGCGCAAGTGAATACAATTACAACTCTTCTCTGCAATATCTTTCACACCAAACGTCTTTATAGCTGGGTATATGATTATCACTGCCCGGCTCCGGCAGCTGGACAGGAAAAACCTTCAAATTGACTTTACAAAACACTTCGGACACCAGGGCACAGCCGCACTGGTGTCACGTTTCTCACGAGGCAAACAAATACAACAGAGTCAACTCCAACCGTCTTCCGAAGTTTGCATGTACCGATCGTGTGCTCCTTACTGTCATACGAAAAACGCTGCCACAGACACAGATGTGTCTCTGTGTTCCGTGCGCTTTAAGAATGCAATGGCTGTGATGTTCAGAACGTAATTAGACAGAGAAAAGAAAGAATGTTCAAACCAAGCACAAACAAACAAACAAATGAGAAAAAACAAGATGCAAAGCATATAAACGTACTCCCAATTTATCCTGAATTCGCATGATATATTCCATAAAGAGGGAAAAAACCGTCTTGGGCTGGTGTAACCGTTAGTAATGGCTATTCTGGTAAACATCGGCCATCATCTGTGACCCATAATGAACATACCTACAAATTTTCAGAAGGATCAGCCAAGTACTTTCTGAGATATTCCACAAAGAAGATAAACCTTATGGGCCGTTACAGTCGTTAGTAACGGCCATAACGGTAAACTAAAACATTGGGCACTATTCGTGACCCATAATGAACATGCCTACATATTTTCAGAATGATGGGCCAAGTACTTTCTGAGAAGTTCCATAAAGAAGAAAAACCGTTACAGGCCATTACAGCCGTTGTTAACGGTTATAACGGTAAACTAAAAAACATCGGGCATCATCCGTGACCCGTAATGAACATACCTGCTACTTTTCACAAAGATCGGCCAAGTGCTTTCTGAGATATTCCATAAAGAAAGAAAAACCGTTACAGGCCGGTACACGGCTATAACGGTAAAACTAAAACATCAAGCATAATCCGTGACCCATAATGAGTATGTAAACCTACACATTTTCAGAAAGATCGGGGCCAATAGCTTTGTTGGAGCGAGTGGAAACACATTTTTTGACCACACACACACACACACACACAACACACACACACACACACACACACACACAGAGCATTTCTAAAGTACTCCCTGTTCTATGAGAACTGGGGGTACAAAAAAACTCCCAGTTTATCCTGAATACGCGTGATATATTCCATAAAGAGTAAAAAACCGTCTTGGGCTGGTGTAACCGTTAGTAATGGCTATTCTGGTAAACATCGGCCATCATCTGTGACCTATAATGAACATACTTACAAATTTTCAGAAAGATCGGCCAAGAACTTTCTGAGATTTTCCATCAAGAAGAAAACCATTATGGGCCGTTAGTAACGGCTATAACGGTAAACTTAAACATCGGGCATCTCTGTGACCCATAATGAACATACCTACAAATTTTCAGAAAGATCGGCCACTTACTTTCTGAGATATTCCATAAAAAAAAAAAAACCGTTATGGGTCGTTATAGCCGTTAGTAACGGCCATAACGGTAAAAATTAAACGTCGGGCATGATCCGTGACCCATTAATGAACATACCTACAAATTTTCAGAAAGATCGGCCAAGTACTTTCTGAGACATTCCATAAAAAGAAAAACTATTATGGGCCGTTACAGCCGTCAGTAACGGCTACAACGGTAAACTAAAAACGTCGGGCATCATCCGTCGCCCATAATGGACTTTCGAGATATTCCATAAAGAAGAAAAACCGTTACAGGCCGTTACAGCCGTTAGTAACGGCTACTATAACGGGGTAAACTAAAAACATCGCTCATTATTCGTGACCCATAATGAACATACCTGCAAATTTTCAGAAAGATCGGCCAAGTACTTTCTGAGATATTCCATAAAGAAGAAAAAACCGTTACAGGCCGTTACAGCCGTTAGTAACGGCTATAAACGGGTAAAACTAAAACATCGCGGCATCATCCGTGACCCATAATGAACATACCTACAAATTTTCACAAAGATCGGCCAATACTTTTCTGAGATATTCCATAAAGAAGAAAAACCGTTACAGGCCGTTACAGCCATTAGTAACGGCTATAAACAGGGTAAACTAAAACATCGGGCATCATCCGTTGACCCATAATGAACATACTGCTAAATTTTCACAAAGATCGGCCAACTTTACTTTCTGAGATATTCCATAAAGAAGAAACCGTTACAGGCCGTTACAGCCGTTAGTAACGGCTACAACGGTAAAACTAAAACATCGGGCATTATTCGTGACCCATAAATGAACATACCTGCTAATTTTCAGACAAAGATCGGCCAAGTACTTTCTGAGATATGCCATAAAGAAGAAAAACCGTTACAGGCCGTTACAGCCGTTAGTAACGCGCTATAAAACGGGGGAAACTAAAACATCGCATTATTCGTGACCCATAATGAACATACCTACAAATTTTCAGAAAAAGATCGGCCAAGTACTTTCTGAGATATTCCATACAGAAAAAAACCTTTACCAGGCCGTTACAGCCGTTAGTAATGGCTATAACGGGGTAAATTAAAACATCGGGCATCATTCGTGACCCATTAATGAACATACATACAAATTTACAGAAAGATCGGCCAAGTACTTTCTGAGATATTCCATAAAGAAGAAAACCCGTAACAGGCCGTTACAGCCGTTAGTAACGGCTATAACGGGGTCCAAGTACTTTCTGAGATATTCCATAAAAAGGAAAAATTGTTTACAGGCCGTTACAGCCGTTAGTAAAGGTTTATAACGGTAAACTAAAACATCGGGCATTATTCGTGACCTATTATATGAACATACCTACAAATTTTTCAGAAAGCTGGGCCAAGTACTTTCCTGAGATATTTCATAAAGAAGAAAAACCGTTACCGGGGCCGTTACAGCCGTTAGTAACGGCTATAACGAGGTAAACTAAAACATCGGCATCATTCGTGACCCATAATGAACATACCTGCTCATTTTTACAAAGATCGGCTAAGTACTTTTCTAAGATATTCCATAAAGAAGAAAAACCATTAATCAAGCCCAAAAGTGATAAGTGAATTGCTAGTCTTGCTGCTCCATCAGTTTAAAGATACTTACAAATTTATGATAAACGTTCACGAATTTCTTTTTCGGTTTGCTGGTTCGAAAACAAGAAAGAACGATTCCTTGTATGTGGATGAGAGTGTGCATGTGCAAAGGAGATTTTTTTTTTTTGATAGTAAGTATGTAGTTTTTAGTCAGTTGGTTTTAAAACATGTTGCAGAATCAAGATCACGTTGTGCTATGTTGATATACTGGCGGTGGGGTTATGATGGGTGGTATGATGGGTGGAGTGTGTGTGGATATGGTTGTGGTGGATGCAGTGGGGTATGAGTAATGTAGCGAGGTGTGTGTGTGTGTTGTGGGTGTGTGTGTGGTGTGTGTGTGTGTGTGTGTGTGTAAGGATACGCCTTGTATGCTATTTAGTGTGTGTGTATGTATCTCGCACGTGTGTGTGTGTGTGTGTGTGTGGTGTGTGGTGTGTGTAAGTAAGTGTGTGCGTGCGTGCGTGCGTGCGTGCGTGTGTGCGTGCGTGTGTGTGTGTATGTGTGTGTGTGTGTGTGTGTGTGTGTGTGTGTGTGTGTGTGGGATGATGCTGAACAATTAAGTAGTGTGGGGGAAAACAAGTGCAGGCTAACAATTCTTCAGTCATTATAGTAATGACCCTTGGCAAGATTTGAACTTTAGGGAAACAAAAAAAAAAGGAAAGATGAAGAAAATGGGGGAAATATATTATAAATAATGAGAAACCCTTCACCAGCTGCCAGAGAACCATCGCAATCCCTCTCGAAGGCAGATCTATTTGTATTGCCTGCTAAACCGTTACGTGTGGTGTGTTGGTGTGTGTGGTGTGCGGCGTGCGGGCGTGCGTGCGTGCGTGCGTGCGTGCGTGCGTGTGTGTGTGTGTGGTAAACGCGTACGCGCATGCATGTGTGTTTCTTTTTTGCTGTCCAATCATCTTATTCCCGTCAGTGACACGACTTTAGCGTGAGTTCGATCACCCACAATACACAACCACATCCAGATTTGTCCTGTCGCAGCTCCAGCTCCATCAATCCACGGGGAGCAGTCGAAGAAAGAACCCACTTAAAGGAATCATGTTGCAGGTGAGTACACAGTTTGTTATACGGATATGTATGCCATATGGCAGCCGATGTCCTGGATATGGCTCACTCTTTTAGGTGATGCCATTCTTTGTTGGCATTGATCTCTTTACAAGTGTGTGTGTGTGTGTATGGGTGTCGTGTGTGTGTGTGTGTGTGTGTGTGTTGGTGTGTGCTGTGTGTGTGAGGGAGGAGAGAGAGAGAGAGAGAGGAATGAGGAGAGAAAGTGTGTGTAGTTGTGTGGTGTGTGTGTGTGTGTGGGTTGTGCTGTGTGTGTGTTGTGTGTGGTTTGGTGATATGCCCGTGAGTGTGTGCGTGTGCTATGTGTGCTGTTGTGTGTGATATGACCGTGCGTGTGTGAGTGTGTGGAGGTGTGCTTATGTGTGCTTGTGTGTGTGGGGTGTTAGTGCGCGCGCGTGATTGAGTATGACGTGTGTGTATGATGTTTGTGTGGGTTTGTGGTGTGTGTTTTGGGTGTGTTTGTGTGTGAGTGTGTGTGTACAGTGTGTGTGCGTGAGTGCGTGAGTGCGGTTGTGTGTGTGTGTGTGTGTGTGTGGTGGTGTGTGTGTGTGTGCATGCGTGTTGTGCCGCTCGCGTGCACGTGTATGTGTGTGTGTGTGGTATGCGCGCGCGGGCGGGCGTGCGGTGTGTATACGTGTGTGTGGTGTGTGTGCATGTGCGGGGCATGTGTGTGTGTGGGTGTGGGTGTGTGTGTGGTGTGTGTGTGAGACATGATTCACAGAAAGAACATCGACCTCTAAATATGAAAGAAATGCATGTAGTCGTCGTCAATCTAAAGCAAGCAAGCC
>JADBJO010015545.1:0-43444 GCA_016801955.1 Conus betulinus
TAAGAAGTTCTTTCAAGTTCACGGGGGTAGTGTTAGCTTTGTCTGGCACTCAGTTAAACAAGCCTCGTGACCCAATCATAGTAAAAGGTGTTCTCGTGTGAAAAGAGACAAAAAACTTAAATCAAAGTAAATGAATGAAATATGACTCACCAACGATGGCCTCACCCCGGATAGCGAACACTGACCTACCTGATGTGCGAACGGGGAATATAAAGGTGAAAACAATCAGCTATGGTAGATTTGTGTGTCTGGAGAGCCCAGAATCGGACTTTTCTGCGGGTCGAAGGGGAAAGGAAGGAAATGCAAGAAAAAGAAAAATGGCGGCGGGGTCGACGTGGCGGAGGTGAAGGATGTACTAATCTGGTTTGTGCTGTTGTGGGGATTCGCGATAACGCTTGTGAGTGCCTGCGAGATGACAGAAACAGCCTTCGGCCCTGGAGTCTGCAGCAAAATCGGCGGAATTGCGGAGAATCGCGATTCAGGCACGCTGACATTACTGACGTCACTGGCAACGACGGAAACAAATGTGACCGTAAAGATGAATGGAGGTGAACACACATACGTATCCCGGTGGCCCCAGTAGCAGTATAGTGTGTTGTTTTTACTCCGGATTTGTTTTCGCAGGAAGCATGGTGGACCCCGGCACCAGATTAGCTGAACTGGGAGTGGGCATGATGAGTGGAGGGCACTGCCAGACTGACAAAGTCAAGATGTGTTCGGACATTCAGTTCGGCAACAGCGTGACTCCCATGGCGATGTTGCTCCTGACGTTCACCTAGTCTACCTACGTAGACGGCTGCTACTAAGTAACGACGTCGAGACAACCGGGCCCAGATACAAACGCAGGTCAGAACGTGAATATAATGAGAAAAATTGAACAAGAAAACAGAAAGTTAGAACAGAAACTAGAAACGAAATTCGATAGTTTAGATACAAAGTTAGACACGAAGATGACACAATTATTCACAGCCATAACAACACTCACAGATTCATTCAAAGCACAGACAGACACTATGAATAAGATTGAACAGAAGCAGACAGATATGGCAGATACACTGAATAAACTAAGCAAGGACGTAGCAGAAACAAAACAGGACATACAAGCAAAAACAAAACGGCGGGTTAGACACATAGGGGCAACACAAGACCATATGTCACGAAGGCTGACCAAAATGGAGAAGAGCTGGACAGGATCGAAAGTTATTTCACGGAGGAACAATGTGAAGTTCTTCGGAATAAAGGAGGATATCACGGACAGTGGAAAAGAGAACTGCGAGGAGGTGATTAAAGAAATACTTGACCAACACATGACGGACGGACCGTGGGCGGACGACGCGATCGAACGTGCACATCGGTTGGGGAAACCCGATCCATCCTCACAGAGACCCAGACCCTTGATTGTGCGCTTTCTCAGGTGGGGGGATGCGATGAGGGTACTAAGGAACCACGAGGCACGAGAGAAGTTGAAGAGGGAGGGAATAAGACTAACACAGGACAGAACAAAAAGGCAAGCGGAACAGTTAAGAGATTTAAGATCACAAGGCAAGTCTGGTTATTGGGGGGGGGGGGGGGGGGGGAAAACTATATGTGAGGGAAGAATACAGGCCACGAACGGGATCGAAGGACAGTCAACAAGAACGATATGGACAGCACAGAAGACAAGAGCAATACGGATATGAAAATACCTACAAAAAAAACAGATGTGTATGAACGGCCAAGGGACACAGAGAGAAGAAGGAAGTGAAAGTGACTATGGTGCAAGTGGATTCAGAGGTTATGGTGATTGATGGTGATTGGATGACGAGAGAGGACGTGAGGAATGGGAGGAAAGAGAGAGAGTGAACCAACGGTGTGAACAATCAAGGGAAAGTAAGCAAAAAAGTAAGCAAGAAGGGGAAGAAGGAGGGAGGAGAGAGAGAGAGAGAGAGAAGAAGAAGTGACGAATCAGGTATGGATGATGATAAATGAAAAAAAAAAAGGAAAGGAGAGGAAGGAGAGAATGAAGATGGGGGAGATGAAAGTGCGGAAGAAAATGAAAGTGAAAGTGATTTCGATGCACTGCTAAGCAGAATAGACATATCAGATGAAGAGAGAGAAAGAGGACTAGAGGAGGAGGAAGAGAGTATGACAGAGAAACAGTATGAAAGAGGAGTGAGAGAGGAAGAAGAGGGGGGAGAAGGAGAGACTAACCAGTGCAAAAGGAAGAGAAAATGTAAAAAAAAATGAGAGAGAGAAAGAGGGTGTATCCAGCAAAAGCAAGGCAGGGAAAACACACACTAAAAAAACTACGGAGGCAAATGTAGGTCAAAGTTCGGACACAGGTCACGAAAACACCAATAGCATGCGCATACAAGCAATGGTACACATCGGGGGGGGGGGGGGGGGGGGGGGGGGGGTGAGCATGACAACAGCACGAACCAACTAGGCAGCATTTGGGACACACAGAGGTCAGGGTCACAC
This sequence comes from Conus betulinus, assembly GCA_016801955.1. NCBI lineage: Eukaryota > Metazoa > Mollusca > Gastropoda > Neogastropoda > Conidae > Conus > Conus betulinus. The sequence goes on from JADBJO010015545.1 coordinate 2,461, forward strand.
ACACGGACACGGCGTGTGCGGCAGGCAAAGAGGACGAGGCACAGAAAATGACAACACCACGCACGCGACAAAGCACACACTAACACAGGGAAAGAACAGGAGGATGATAGTTCAAAACACAAAGGCACATCGAAGGGAGTGGAAGATATGCATAAGAAAGACGATAGAACACCCACATTAGGCAACAAATCAACAAACACAAGACAATCACAATAGAAGAAACCATGCAAACACAAAGCATAATAGGCTCCGACAACGAAGAACGGAACAAAACGAACGGTGGGGGTAAAACTAAAACAAAACAACAGGCTACAGGAAAACAACAATCAAGACCTCAAACAGGAAATACAAAACTAACAAACAAACAACCTGGGATACACACGTCTATCAGCGAACACACGTTCCCAAACAACAAGAAAGGACAAGAGAGAAGGGTCAGATAAAGAGGACAGCTGAGGGGCAGGCCAGGGTCACACACAACAGAAAAGGAAGGATAATGATACAGGACAGTCTATGGAGAATGTGAGAAGAGTGAAAGGAAATAGTGGGGGGGAAAACGAAAAAAAGAGAGTGAGAATGAGAGCATGAGGGGAAACAAGAAAGCTATATTTTGGTTGCTGGAATGTCGAAGGTCTACTTGAAAAGCTAGCAGATCCAGACTTCTTAGAATATATCACGTCGTTCGACGTGTGTAGTCTAAGTGAAACATTTACATTAGAATCATTCGACTTTGAGATAAATTTCAAGAATTTTACACTCACACTGTCCAGCGGTAAAATTTACTAGAATGGGTAGACCTTCAGGGGGGGTTATCATGTTAATTAAAAAGGAATTGTCTGAATATGTACAGATGATAAACACTGATGTAAAAAATGTATTATTATGCATGAAAATAACAAATGATTTATTAAAGTGTGAAAAAGATATACTGTTTTTTGGCATTTATGTACATCCAGTGGATAGTCGTTTTTACTCTGATAAAGATTATTCATGTACTCTAGAACTAATAGAACAATATATACTTATGCAAATAGAACAAGGAAATGATTGTTACTATATTATTGGAGGAGATTTCAATGCTCGTATAGGAGAATGGGGCTTGAATATCAATGATAACAATGATATTGCAAATGATGACCAAGACGTATATTCACGAAAATCAAAGGACTTATATACATAAACGGTTTTGGCAAAAAATTAATGGAACTTTGCATAACATTTAATTTGACCCCTTTAAACGGACTTTTTACCGAGAACTTTGATTGTGGATATACGTTTTTTTCGGAAAGGGGAAATAGTACAATTGACTATTATGTGTGTTCTATTGAATTGATTGAAAATGTAAGAAATTGTACTATTGATGAAAGAATTGAATCTCACCACATGCCTATCACTATGGAACTTCAGAGTACATTGCCAGACCCACAAGTAGATAATCAAAGAATAAGACAGCAAAGAAAATTAGATGGGATCCTACAAACAACAGGAATATATTCAGGCTATTGAAACAGAAAGATCCAAGCAATTACTTGAACAGATCACAGAAGAGATAAACATTGATGTAGATACAAGCATAGAGAAATTTAATACACTACTTAAGGAGGCAGCAAAAAAAAAACATGTATACAACTACAGGCGCGGGAAGAAACAATATAACATCAAAGGGTTGGTATGACAAGGAATGTAAAGACAAAAAGAAAGAAGCTAGACATGCACTCAGCAGACTGACACATACGAACAAGAAGAAAAAAAACTTAACTCTATATGAAGGAAGAAAGGAGGCATATAATAACAAAAGAACAATATACCAAGAGACATTAGAGAAAAGAAAAAAAAAAACAGTATAGAAAACAAACATATGACACACTCATACAAAACCAAAAGGATAGTCAGAGATTTGGAACATTATAAGAAATACTAATAGAAGGAAGACTACACTACCATCAATAACTATCACACAATGGAAGGGAACTTTGAAAGCGTCCTAAATCCTCAAATACCTGAAACACAAAAACAATATAGAGAGACTACTAAAACAAAACGCAGAGGAAGAAGATGAAGATGAAATACAAATACAAGAGCTAGATGAAGAGATAACCAACAACGAAGTAAGCCTAGCAATAAGAAAATTTGAAAAAGGGCAAATCACCTGGTATAGATGAAATACCACCCGAATTTTTTAAAGACAATAGAACAAAATATAACTCCATTCCTGACAAAATTATTTAATAAGTTATACCAAGATAGTTATTTCCCCAGGGAATGGACAAAATCTGTTATAGTACCTTTGTTCAAGAAAGGTAACAAACAAAACCCAGGAAATTACAGAGGAATCTCCCTACTATGCATTATAAGTAAAAATATTTACAGCCATAATAAACAGAAGATTATACAACTGGGCAGAGGAAGAAAAAAAAATAAGTAGTAGAGAACAAGCAGGATTCAGAAAAAAAAAAATTACTCAACCATAGACCACATTTTCACACTTGTATCAATGATTAGTAACTGCCTGCATGGTAGAAGAAGAAGAAGAAAACTATATGTTGCATTTATCGATTATCAAAAAGCGTTTGATACAGTAAACAGAGATGAATTATGGAAAATATAATAAAGAAACACAAAATTTTCGACTAAAATGCTAAATATGTTGAAAGGTATATATAGAACAGTACAAGCATGTGTGAGACATGGGACAGAATTAACAGATTTTTTTTGACTGCCCACTCGGAGTGAAACAGGGATGCCTATTATCTCCCTTGATTTTCTCCCCTACTAATAGCAGAAGTAGCTGAGAAGGTAACAAGGAGAGGAAGACATGGATATCAATTTTTACCAGGAAACGAGGAATTATTCTTATGCTATTTGCGGATGATATAGCACTAATATCACAGACACCAGCTGGACTACAGAACCAAATATAAAAACCTGCAAGAAACTTCTGATCACATAGGGTTAACAGTGAATCTGCAAAAAAAAAAAACAAAAATCATGGTATTTAAAAAAGGAGGATACCTAGGCAAACTGGAAAAAATGGTATTATAAAGGAAAAGAAATTGAAGTTGTTAACAGCTATAAATACCTAGGTTATACATTAACAACTAAACTTTCTGTCGATATCTCACTCTCAGAATATGCAGGCAGAGCGAAAGGAAAGATGATAGAGATAATGAAAACTATGTATAGCTTAGGGCATATAGACATGAAAATCTATTTCAAACTTTTCAATTCACAGGTTAAACCATTACTTCTATATGCAGCAGAAGTATGGGGACTAATTAACTATTCAACAGCGGAAAATGTACATTTACTCGCAAGCAAAAAATACCTAGGGGTAGGAATGAAAAACACCAAACTATTTAGTATATGGAGAGTTAGGTAGATACCCGATATACATAGATAGTACAATAAAGACAATTAGATATTGGCTAAGACTGGTAAAAATGACACCGGATAGGATACCGAGGCAAGCATATGAGAGGGAAAAAAACAGAAGTAAACAAACCACAAAACTGGGCTCTAGGAATAAAAAGATGCTTAGACAGTTATGGATTTTCAGAAGTATGGAACAATGAGGGGGGGGCACAAAATGAACACAGGTTCATTAATGAGTTAAAGCAAAGAATGATAGATTGTTTTAAACAAACATGGCATGACAAAATTACAAACAGCGAACGATTTAAGACATATTATTCGTTTAAAACCATACACCAAACAGAAGAATACTTACACATAATCACTATAGCAAAGTTCAGAAGAGCATTGACAAGAATGAGGCTAGGAATAAATGAATTGCATACTAAAGAAGTATATAGACAATTTAGTTATCACAACATGCCCCTTCTGTCCAGTTGAAGAAACAGAAATACATTTCCTAACAATCTGTCCAAACTACAGACAATTAAGAGAGAAAGAGAAATATATATCTAAACATTTTAGAAACTGAATACAATTAGACTAGAAAATTTATTACAAAATGATAACATAGATATCACACGCGATATCGCAATGTATTTTTTATGCACTCAAAACCAGAAAAAATCTATTGTAAGAAAATAACATACCAAGAGGGCTGGCAATGTTACCTAAACATATCATATGATTTGAGAAACGAAATGTTATCATGATACAGATGAGAATGGAAGATGGAACTGGAAGAAGAATGAAGAATTAGTGTAAAAAAGTTGAGGGGAAATGATAAACTATCGATGAAGAGAGAGACTGGAACAACAGAGAAAGATTGGACAAATGTACATAAGTGAAAAAAAAAAAAATCTGAAAAAGGATGACGTTTATGCATATATACTTTATACAAGTGTATGACGATGGGAAGTGGGATCATAGTAATAGAAGTTGGCATGCTAGTTACATGTTCAGGGCTTTGGGTGCGAGCTTGTGTCCCGCCCGCGCCGCTCGCGGTCTCCCCCCCCCCCCCCCCCCCCCCCCCTCTCTCTTGCGCTCCCCACTGTGGGGGGGGGGGGGGGGGGGGGGCGGGGCGGGTGGGCCGGACGGCAACAAGAGACGTCGGAGCACGGCTGCCGGCCGGCGCGTCCCGTGCCGCTCGTGGTCTCTCCCCCCTCTTCCCTCTCTTGCGCTCCCGCTGCGATTGGGGGGGGGGGGGGGGGCGGCGGGACAGCGGCGGGATACGGTGGGATAGGTCGGAGCACAGTTGCCGGCCGGCGCGCCCCTTGTGGCTCGTGGTCTCCCCCTCCTCCCCTCTCTTGCGCTCCCGGGGGGGGGGGGGGGGGGGGGGGGGGGGGGGGGGGGGGGGAGGCGCGGGGCGGACGGGCCGGACGGCAACAAGACGGCGGAGCACAGCTGGCATGTCGACATGTATCTAGTGTATTGTGTTTTTAAAGAATACCCCAGCCAAGGTCAGTAGTTAGGAAAGGAATATCAATAGAGGAAATGTTATCTGTTCTTAATTTTACCTGAGTGATTAGTATTATAAAGGTTCGAGGATATATATGTTGGTGTACAATAGTGTTGCCTATCAAATATTGTCTTGATTAACTAGTATGTTTTGTGAGTATCTATAATAAAGGCTGGCGTCTCCTTACTGAGACTAAATTCATGCAAAAACGAGAACTATGTTTCGTTTTTATTTCGTACTGTTTCTTGTTGAAAATTCGAAAATGTGACGCTGCGAACTCTTTGTGTACAGACCTTGGCCTCACAATAAATGGCGCAGCGTTAAACGCGCGGAAACATTATTCCTTTCTATTATACTACTGAGAGCAAAATGACCACTTCTTCGTTAAGTGATGGATGTGGCAATCTGGTACAGATGATGGACTGGCGTTTTAGTCAGATGATGCAAATGATGAATTTACATTCCCGTAACCTCAGTAACATGCTTAGTCACAATCTCCAACAATTCAACAGCGCAATAGGAAAACTCAACACCGACATTAATTCACTTAAACATGCATCTGAGAGAAATAGGTTGGAGATTAATACTGCAATAGAAGATATTGCGGTTGTGAACGAGAATTTTGAACTGATAAGTCAAAGACTCGACAGGTTGGAGGAACAGGTCCATCAGAATGAAGCAGACCTGAAGAGCCGCAATTTGAGATTTACAGGAATGGCAGAAGGAGGTACATACACATTTCCAACAACTGATGTAATCATTAATGTTCTGAACCAATATTCCTACGGAAGAAACTGGAATCACAATGATATTGACCGGGCATTCAGAGTGGGGGAATGGAATGACTCAGCAGACAGACCAAGACCAATAGTTGTGCAGATGATGCACAGGTGGTCAGATAAACTGGACATTTTGCAAGACCAAGACTTGAGGAATCGCTACGTAGAGACAACATCAGGATTTCTGCAGAACTCACCACCAGACAAAGAGAAATGATAAACTTCCCACCAAACAGGAAAGAGGGCATATTACTGGAAGGGCAAACTGCAGGTGGAAGAATACTCTCAAAGGTTGGGCCCAAAAGACTTCCCCGACCTTCGCTGTGGGCAAAGAAACCCCGATTTTCAACAAAGAAACGGCCAGGAATACCACGATGCATGGGCTTCAGCTGAGAATCAGAGACACTACAATGACTTCAGCAGAGATATGGATAATAGAAGATCAAGTGGTGTTTTAAAAAGAAGTGAAGAACAACGTGTAGTGCCTGGACATATGAGTTACAGCCAAGCAATCCAAAATGGTCGAACATCATATAATGTTTCAAAGCACAAAGAAAGACACTGAGAAACTCTTCGAGCTCAAAAAGACTCCCAATTAATGAGTATTTTTCTTATGAAAGGCATCATAAACAGAATTCTCCTTTTCATCAGCACGCTTCAAGAGCGGAACACCAAAGAATCGTCATAATGGGAAGAAAAAAAAAAAACAGTTTCATTCAAGACAGTCTGTATTGTCTGATGATGAAAGAAGTGGAAAAAATAGATACATGGGACACTGATACTACAGCAAATATTACAAACAAAACCAAATATGATATGGATAGAAGACACAACACAAGTAAAACAAGGATTCCAGTTAGAAACAGCAAGCAAACACGAGATGAAAGGGAGCAGCCTTCCTGTAATGATCAGCAAACAGACACACGGCGATGGTTGCAAACCCGTCCTCAAACTGCGATGAAGATCATGATCCAGAGGAAGAGCAACGTGATCTGGCTGCTGCTGATATATTACAGGACCACAGGATAACACCTCAGTGTGCGGATGACAACCAGGAGTCAACCCTGAAGGGACAAGAGGCAGGACTGCCAGATGAAGACATCGCCATCTCAAAAGGAGGAAACGAAGTAGCAGAAACCATGGGACCAGATCTCCAGTCTGACATTCCGCTCAGTCGGTCAGTTCCAGATTTATCTGGGAATGATCTCGGCATGTGTGACAGCGGAGCTGGAGATCAACCGCTGCAGGCCGTCGCTGAAGATCGGATCGAGGCCGGGGCCAAAGATTCCTCTAAGAATGGTACAGAAAGATTTTCTCGTCCTAAAACACGAGCAAATGCAAAGGAGCGGAAGTTAGCCAGGGTGGTAACACGAACGGGAAGTACCAGAAGACGATCAGTTAGCCAAGGCAGCCAGGGTAGCATCAGGGAGGCGTTTAAGAGGGTCAGGTCTGGTTGTAGGTCACAATGCAGTGATAAACGCATACAGAGACAGGCTCCCTCTCCTGAATGTCAGTTAGAAGACAAATGACAAGCAGACCGGGCATCCTGCTATCCAAATGGGTTCATGAAAAGGGCACGGGATACAATAGGTACTTTTTCCAAACAGGACAAATGCCCGGAAAACAAATATTTGTGTAACAGTTCAAATGTGTTGTCTGGTCAAAACATGTCTAGATTCGTCAGCTTTTTCAATTATAACGTGCGTGGATTGTATGAAAAGTTACATGATCAAGAATTTGTTAACTTTGTAACTACCCACGATTTCATTACGTTTACAGAAAACTTTTATTTCAGAAGATTTTGGTTCAATTGTTTTTTCAGATTATGATTCTTTTATTTCCAAAGCTCAGAAACTGTCCAAAGCAGGGGAGATATTCTGGAGGAATTTTAGTTTTTGTCAGAAAGTGTTTTTCTAAATTCATTTCCCAAATAAAAGTTAAAAATGATGATGTAGTTGTGCTAAAAATATCAAAAGAGCTATTTGGTTGTGATTATGATGTTATGTTCATTTCAACCTATATTCGATCATATGATTCCAGTTACTGGAGAAACAATGTTGATGGATATGGTATAGAAGTACTTGATGAATGTATTGTGTATTTCTATGACAAATTCCAAGATTTTCTTATTCTATTATGTGGAGATTTTAAATGCTCGCACCGAAGATAAAAATTTTGATTACAGTGATGACATTTTTGAGCAGACGCTCAGCAGTGCTGCAACCGACATAAATACTTTTGCCAGAAAGTCTGATGATATGGAAATGAATCTCTTTGGGACTCAGCTAGTTGAATTGTGCAAAATTACAGACTGTTTTATTGTAAACGGTACCTCAAAATGGAATTGTGACTCTGGTTGTACTTACGTGTCAGAAAAAGGGTCAAGCGTGATAGATTACTTCTTGATGTCATGTAATTTTTCCCTCTCATCTCTCAGACATGCGATTAATTGTAAAAGAGTTGGTCGACTCAGATCACCTACCTGTACAACTAACATTGTACACAAAGGTCATGAATGAGGAAACTATACAGAATGCTAACTGCCTTAAAGACAATGGCAGAGAAAAAAATAGTGTGGAATGTGGACAATGAAAAAGAATATAAAGACTGTCTTAAAGACTACGAAGGTATAACTATGTTAAAGGAAGCAATGGAACAGATTGATGAAGATGTTGAATCAGCAATGGATTTGTTTACGCAATATCTGCTTAGAGCTGGTAAGTGTATGCAGAAAACAGTGTCTACTAAGAAGCAATCTCAGAGAGATCTGAATGGTTTGATGAGGAGTGCAAAAACGCTAAACAGGAATGTAAAAGACGCTTACGTGTACTCCAAATGTTCAAACGGATGGGGAAATGTAAATGCCATGACGGAAAATTGAAGTTACCGACAAATTTAAGAAAATCTAACAAAAAATGTATATGTAAAGACATGAGATTGTCCTATGCTGAAAGCAGAAAAATATACAGGAAGCTACTGAAATGCAAAAAGCGAGGTTACCGTAGGCAAACGGCTGAAAAACTAAGTGCTAACTTTAAAAAATTCAGCTTTATTCTGGAAACGTCTCAAATGTTTGGGACTGAGGAATGAAATGAGAATAAGTGGTACTATTACAACACAGAATTGTTTTGAACATTTCAAAAAAAAAAAACGTTTTCTTTAAATGAAGGTTGTACAGTGGATCGAACTTATCCCCCAACAGATATAAAAGAGGGACAGGAGCATCATCTGAATCGGGTCATTGCGTACCACGAAGTAGAAAAGGCACTGAAGAAAATTAAATGTGAAAAAGCAAGTGGCACAGATGGTATTATTGGAGAAATGCTAAAAAACAGCGGGGCAAACTATTGTTAACTTTCTCACTGTGTTATTCAACAAATTTTTTTTGATAATGGTGTGTATCCACGTGAATGGTCGAAAGCCATTGTAGTGCCTATTTTCAAAAAGGGGAATATAGACGACCCTGATAATTGTAGAGGTGTATCCTTGATTAATGTCACTTGTAAATACTTTACTTCAATTCTGAACCAGAGATTGTATTCATGGCTAGAGGAAAATAATATCATTGTTGAAAATCAAGCTGGTTTTAGAAACAATTATTCAACGGTTGATCAAATATTCAATTTATACACTATCGTCCAGAGATGTTTATGTTCAAAAGGTCGAAAACTTTATGTTGCTTTTGTGGATTTCAGAAAAGCATTTGATTCGGTTCACCATGACAAATTACTACAAAGCCTGTATAATGAAGGGATACAGGGGAAATTTTTATGTTGCCTGAAGTCCATGTATGATTCTCTCATTTCATGTGTACGATGTAATGGAGATTTTTCGGAATTTTTTGATTGCCCTGTTGGTGTAAGGCAAGGATGTGGATTGAGTCCAACACTGTTTTCACTCTTCATTAACCAACTGGCCAACCACATTAATGAACAGGGATCCATGGAGTGCAACTGCTTTCTAATTTTATTGAGATCCTCATTTTGCTCTTTGCTGATGATGTAGCTCTTATTTCTACTACACCAGGTGGTCTACAAGCACAACTAAACTCATTGAAAACCTGTTGTTGTTGTAGGTTAAGATTAGATGTTAACAAATCTAAGACTAGAAAAAAGTCATGGTGTTCAGGTAGGGAGGCTATTTAGGCAGGGTTTCACATTTACTACCATGCTTAGTATGAATCTTGGAATAGAGCACATGGTAACAAAGGCAAAGAAAGCACTTTATCTTTTGTGCCGTGCGTGCGTTTAACAATTGCAAAGAAAAGTCTCGGGAAGTATTCTTCAAAATCTTTGATTCCAAAATCAAGCCAATTTTACTGTACTCAGCGGAAATATGGGGTCTGCAACGTTTAGAGCACATTGAGAAAGTACACTTATTAGCCTGCAAAAGATTCCTTGGCGTTCCACTTAAAACACCTAATAAATTTGTATACTCAGAATTAAGCAGGCATCCCTTATACATAAATTCATATATGAAAGCATTGAAATATTGGTTTAGATTATTAGACATAGGCTTGGATAGATTACCTAAACAGGCTGATCTTATGCAAGTAAATCTTGATGATCAAGGCATCAGGTGCTGGGTAACAGGCATCAGAGAAATTCTAGGCAGCACCGGATTTAATTATGTATGGCTACGACAAGGTGTGGATGACGTAAGACTGTTTTTACCCATTTTCAAACAAAGACTAGTTGACATGTATGTTCAAGAATGGTTGGCATCAATTAGGGATAAAAACAGATATGTCTTGTACAGATCTTTACAGTGCGGTTTCGGAATTAGTCATTACTTTGAGTTTCTGGACATCTTTTGCCGTAGAGTGGCTTTGACACAGACAAGGCTTGGGGTACTCCCTATAAGAAACAATACCGAGAGATTTTGTGAAAATCCCGTCGCAAGTTTTTTGCCTATATTGTATGAATGTGGACGAGGATGGAAAAAAACATCTTGTATATGTATGTCCTTTGTATACTGATTTGAGAGACAGGTTTCTTGGTCTCCGTCTTAATGTTCCGTTAGAAATTCTTTTGAATGGTGTAGATAAACAATTATCGCGTGCAGTGGCAAAATACATATTTCACTCACTTAAGCGTAGACAAGAAACAGTTACTGCCTTTGAACTATTTGTAAAAGTCTTCAGTTACACATAGCTTTTGTAATAAGATGAGTTGTAGAAGTGTGATGTCTTTTCTTCTTCCAAGTCAGAGCGCTCATATTCGGAGTTATGATGAGCTTGTTGATTAGGGATAGTTACGTTGAATGAGTGAGAATATATCTGAGCTATGGCTATTTACTTTGAAAGTATATATGTATCAGAAGGTATGATATTGTATGTACGTGCTGTTGTTTTCCCCCATCTACACACTCCTTCCCCACCCACGTCCCCCCATTTTTTCCCACTACCATTGTGCAAGATGCCTATGGCCTATATGCATTCAACGTTCGCATTCGCATTCGCATTTTTTCTCTCTCTCTCTCTCTCTCTCTCTCTCTCTCTCTCTCTCTCTCTCTCTCTCTCTCTCTCTCTCTCTCTCTCTCTCTTCTTCTTCTTCTTCTTCTTCTTCTTTTCTTCTCTCTCTTCTTATACAAATTCTTGCGTGACGCTCAGGTAAAATCGATCAACGACAGAACCCTTTTGATTACAGTTCAACCCCAGAAGACTCAAGTATGGGTAAATGATAACCAATAACGTTTTACGTTGTCCGTTCATTTACCATGCGGACCCGTCCCGACTGGGGCGCATGACCCCCCAACCCCTCCCTCCCTCCCTCCCCCCCACCCCTCCCACCCGTCCCTCCTGGGTTAAGAATTTCCCAAAGGGGAATTCTGGAAATTCCAAGGAGGAAAAGCGTTACAAAAATCATTACAACATGCATAATCGTTATTTCAAAAGATAGGCAATAAAACAGTGAAATGACGGACATAAGCAAGCAATATCAACATTTTGCACGTGTCAGTGTTTCAGGGCATAAATCAAGACAATGAGCCTTATAGCACGCAAACCACAAGCTGGATGTAAAAAATATTTTTGACCACAACTACTGTTATCAAATACAAGCATAAATGTAAGCCACAAGCAAGATGTAGACAAATTTTACCACAACTACTGTCATCAAATACAAGCACAAAATCAATCATTCATAAAAAAAAAAAGTATAAACAGCAGATCAATGAGAGACAATACATATATCACACATGCAAAATAAAAACTTTTTGCCCATCGACATTCATTATCGTTTTGTGTTGTCTTTTTTTCGAGGTTAGTACCTACAGCTGTTTATACAGAGTAGCTGGGTACAAACAAACAAACAAACAAGATACATAAACAGCAGCAAAAAAAAAGTGTCCCCCAAACATCTCAGTCACGAGATAGCAAGTCGGCTCGAACCAGAAATAGGTACAACAGAAAAACTACAGGCCTGGATAGTTAACGCCCATCTGAGAAGACGGCTGTTTTTAGTTTTGGAGGCCTGCAAAAGTCGACAGCCTGTGATCCGTTTGTAATACGAACTGTCTGCCAGGCACGAAACTGGCTAATTTGTCAAGGCCCCACACAATAGCAAGACACTTTCGCTCAATAGTAGAGTAACTCTGCTGAGCCTGTGAAAACGTTTTAATGTCATGCTGAACAGGGTGTAACAAACCATCTTTTTCCTGTAGCAAACAAGCACCCATGGCAGTAGCACTACGCGTCTGTACACAGAATGAAATCTTCAGAAACAACAGCCTGTTGGACCATGAGATGCTGCAGCTGCTGGGGCAGGGGCCGCCCCTCCTGGGTGTAGGCGTGCTGCACTCTCTGCAGGAAGACGTCCTTGGCAAACTGGTACAGTTCCACATCCAGGTGGTTCAGCTCCGCGATCTGCCTCAGGTACCCTGCGGGAACATTGCTCCTACTGCTGCGGGTGTGGTTGTCTTGCTGTGCGTAACGGCGGAGTTTCAGGTGCAGGGTGTGCTCCAAGAGGAACTGGGAGAAGACCTGGAAGTCGGTCAGTCCGAAGAGGGCATGTCCAGCAGGTTGCGTTTGGCCGACTCCAGCAGGAGAGCGTTACGGCGGGCGGGGCCATGGCTGTGGTGTTGTAGCAGTGCACCAGAGACAGGTTGGCCAGCATGCGGGTCTGGCGGTTGAAGGCCAGGTTGTGGGGGCAGTTGATGAACTGCTGGAGGGCTGACGTTCTGACAACATAGTGTGCAACGTCATCACTGCATCAGCACACACACACACACACACACACACACACACACACACACACACACACACACACACACACACACACACACACGCACACACACACGCGCGCGCGCGCGCGCACACACACACACACACACACACACACACACACACACACACACACACAGCTACATACATGCAGATAAATGCGCTCTCTGTCTGTCGGTCTGCCTGTCTGTTTATCTGTCTGTCTGTCTCTCTCTCTCTCGTTACAGGTGGCAGATGCATGACACGTTTTCCTTCTCAGTGCTGAAAACACTATCTAGTGCTCAGATTCCGCTCTCTAATTTTGAAATAGTTGTAACGATGTGACGCAGGCTACTGCATTGTGTTGATGCATTGGACCGTTTTAACGGAGTGACTGAGGAGAAAAGCAACACTCTGCGATGTATTCAAACCCATTGCTGTAAGCCTCACATGGCGCTGTGTGTGCCAGCCATTGGCCTGTTATTCTCTTGCGACACGTGTTGAGCGTTAGGCTTACACCAGCCATGGGACCCACTACACGATCCATGGCTTACGTCAATAGCATTTTGTGCTTAGGAATAACACTGAACAAATCACAGATATAAAAGACCCCACTTGGCAAACTGTTGCGAGTGTATGACAGCATCTTCTCAAGTGGAGACACACACTACATCGCAGATATATGGAAAACTTTTTTCCAAGAGATTGTAAAGTACAGTGAAAAATTACACTGCAAAACGCAAGAGCTATGGGGACTGTAGTAGAGACTTTACTAGCATCTCCCTTATTACCTCTTGCCTTTGTCATTCTACCTAAACTGTGTACAGGCAGAGCAAACCAAGGTACTAAAATTCATGTTTGTTTTACAAGTGGTAAATTACTAATCCAAGGAAAAGCGTGTGAACAGCAGGTCCATGACAAATTTGACAAACTCCGCTCTGTTGTCCACACACTGACTGTGAGCACATGCCCTCAACCACTGTCTATCACACGTGTTGCCAGACTCAAAGACAGCAGCAGCCATCCTGACCAGCAAGGAGCCATACCCAGTGAAGGAGACAAGCTCGCGTACAACGAAAGACACCACTCTCACACATGTAACGCGCAGCACAAAGTAGCAAGGAGAGAGAGAGAGTCTGCCCTTTCACAGCTTCATCCTGCACACATCCCATGTCTCCCTTTCTCACCCTCTTCATCCTGCACACACCCCATGTCTCTCCCTTTTACATGTCACCCTCTTCATCCTGCACACACCCCATGTCTCCCTTTCTCACCCTCTTCATCCTGCACACACCCCATGTCCCTTTGCCACCCTCTTCATCCTGCACACACCCCATGTCTCCCTTTCACATGTCATCCTCTTCATCCTGCACACACCCCATGTTTCCCTTTGTCACCCTCTTCATCCTGCACACACCCCATGTCTCCCTTTCACATGTCATCCTCTTCATCCTGCACACACCCCATGTCTCCCTTTCACATGTCATCCTCTTCATCTGGCACACACCCATGTCTCCCTTTCACATGTCATCCTCTTCATCCTGCACACACACCCATGTCTCCCTTTGTCATCCTCTTCATCCTGCACACACCCCATGTTTCCCTTTGTCACCCTCTTCATCCGGCACACACCCTATGTCTCCCTTTGTCACCCTCTTCATCCTGCACACACCCCATGTCTCCCTTTTACATGTCATCCTCTTCATCCTGCACACACACACCCCATGTCTCCCTTTTACATGTCATCCTCTCCATCCTACACACACCCTATGTCTCCCTGTGTCATTCTCTTCATCCTGCACACACCCTATGTCTCCTTTTGTCATCGTCTTCATTATGCACACACCCTATGTCTCCCTGTATCATCCTCTTCATCCTGTACACACCCTATGTCTCCCTTTGTCATACTCATTATCCTACACACACCCCAGTATTCCCTTTGTCATCCTCTTCATCCTGCACACACCCTGTCTCCATTTGTCATCCTCTTCATCCTGCACACACCCCATGTCTCCCTTTGTCATTTTCTTCATCCTGCACACACCCTATGTCTCCCTTTTACAAGGCATTCTCTTCATCCTGCACACACCCTATGTCTCCCTTTGTCATCCTCTTGATCCTGCACATACCCTATGTCTCCCTTTCACTTGCCACCTCTTCATCTCCCAACGCCCGTTCTTTCCACTAGTGAGTTTCCTTCCTCCACTACCAACCTCCTCACTACTTTTTTGTGCCCACCATCTGCCACCATCTGTGTCAACGGTTGTACACAGGCTTTCAGTCCTGAAACTGCCAGTAATTCACTCTCTTCCTGCCAGTTCTCTACTACATCTAAATTAGTACTGCCCCCCCCCCCTCTCTACAACAAGACACCACATCCATGTCAGTCACTGAAAGAGTCCCCAGTGATGACAGCACAGACAACGGCCATGCTTCAGTGGCAGGGGACATGCCAGCAGGCTGCTGCTGCCACCTTGACTGTGCGCCCAGGGCCACGTTCCAGCAGACCAACAGTCGCTACAGTTTCAGCTCTTCGTGCAACAGTCCCTATAGTTTCAGCTCTTGGTGCAACAGTCCCTACAGTTTCAGCTCTTCGTGACACCGTTCCTATGGTTTCACCTCTTGGTGCAACAGTCCCTATAGTTTCAGCTCTTCGTGCAACAGCCCCTATAGTTTCAGCTCTTGGTGCAACAGTCCCTATAGTTTCAGCTCTTCGTGCAACAGTCCCTATAGTTTCAGCTCTTCGTGCAACAGTCCCTATAGTTTCATCTCTTCATGCAACAGTCCCTATAGTTTCAGCTCTTGGTGCAACAGTCCCTATAGTTTTCAGCTCTTCATGACACAGTCCCTATAGTTTCAGCTCTTGGTGCAACAGTCCCTATAGTTTCAAATCTTCGTGACACAGCCCTTATAGTTTTTCAGCTCTTCGTGACACAGTCTCTATAGTTTCAGCTCTTCGTGACACAGTCCCTATAGTTTCATCTCTTCATGACAGAGTCCCTGTAGTTTCAACAGTCCCTATAGTTTCAACTCTCTTGGTGCAACAGTCCCTATAGTTTCAGCTCTTCGTGACATAGTCTCTATAGTTTCAGCTCTTCGTGACACAGTCCCTATAGTTTCAGCTCTTCGTGACACAGTCTCTATAGTTTCAGCTCTTCGTGACACAGTCCCTATAGTTTCAGCTCTTCGAGCAACACTACATAAAGTTAGGCAGGCACTTAAAAATGACAAAGCACTCAATTAAGGCACTTTTATTAAAAACCAAAATCACCAAAACACCCTAACACCATGCTTCAAATCGCAATGTCCGTTCCGAGACTACATCCCTCAAATCATCTTCCCCAAATCACACCTCTCTTTCATTCTACGTCCTTTACAACACCTCCCTTTAGTTCTATGTCCTATGCCACAGCTCTAAGTCATTCTATGTCCTTTGCCACCCCCCCACCCCCACCCCATTTCATTCTACGTCCTTTACCACACATCCCTTTTATTCTACGTCTTTTACCACACCTTCCTTTCACTCTACGTCCTATCCCCCCCCCCCCCCCCCCCTTTTTCATTCTACGTCCTTTGCCACCCCCCCCCCCCCACTCCCCGTTTCACTCTACGTCCTTTACCACACCTCCCTTTCACTCTATGTCCTGTACCACACCTCCCTTTAGTTCTATGTCCTGTACCACACCTCCCTTTAGTTCTATGTCCTGTACCACACCTCCCTTTAGTTCTATGTCCTTTGCCACACCTCTCTTTCATTGTAAGTCCTTTACCACATCTCCTTTTCATTCTACGTCCTTTGCCACACCTCTCTTTCATTCTACGTCCTTTACCACACCTCCCTTTCATTCTACGTCCTTTGCCACACCTCTCTTTCATTCTACGTCCTTTGCCACACCTCTCTTTCATTTAACGTCCCTGCCACACCTCCCTTTCATTTTATGTCCTTTACCACACCTCTCTTTCATTCTGCGTCCTTTGACACACCTCTCTTTCATTCTACGTCCCTGCCACACCTCCCTTTCATTTTACGTCCTTTACCACACCTCCTGTTCAGTCTACGTCCTTTGCCAAACCTCTCTTTCATTCTACGTCCTGGCTCACCACCACCACCCCTTTATTTTACGTTCGCTATCACGTCTCCCTCATCTCCCTTCATTCTTCGACCTTTACCACATTTTCTTTCCACTCTACATCCTTTACAATACCTACCTTCCAATCTTTACCCTCATAGCACCTGGTCACTTCTCCTTCAGCTGGTGTTTTCCCTTCACACAGAAATTTTACGCCTTTCCAGGTGGCGCCTCGTCGCACATGTAACCACTCGCTGATGAACCGATTCACAGGATCCCGAAGTAGGGTCATGTAATAATATCTGGACATAAAACAAGATCATCTAATAGTATCTAGACAAGGAGACATACATCAAAGTCATGTAGTGATATCCAGACGTATAGACATAAAGCAATGTCATATTTGGACACAGAGACATGAGCAAGGTCATATTTGGACATAGAAACATGCGCAAGGTCATATTTGGACACAGAGACATGAACAAGGTCATATTTGGACATAGAGACATGAGCATGGTCACATTTGGACACAGAGAAATACAGCAAGGTCATGGGACAGTATCTGGACATAGAAACATACAGCAAGGTCATTTGATAGTACCTGGGCAGAGAGACATACAGCAAAGTCATGTGACTATATGGACACAGAAATGCAGAGCAAGGTCATGTAATAGTGTCTGGACAGAGAGAGATACAGCAAAATCATGTGACAGTATATGGACAGGGACATACAGCAAGGTCATGTGACATTACATGGACAGAGAGACATACAGCAAAGTCATGTGACAGTACATGAACACAGAGACGCACAGCAAGGTCATGTAATAGTGACTGTTCGGAAGGGAAAATAAGATAGGGTCGTATGACCAGAGACACACAACGTTTTTCTTTGGACAAAGCTCTTTGCTCTTTCTGAGACGCGTTTTTGCGTTAGCTTACATGTGTTGTAAAGTTAACTGTTGAAAAACCACAAAGTCTATATAAACAGCAAAACTGGCGCAGATTTCAAACAGCATAATTCTGTGAAGTTTCGAGCCACACCATCTTCGTTTGCTACTTACAAAGAACGTCACGAAGGTAAAGTGAAGTAACTTATTGTGTCATGCTAACAAGACAGAAGGCCCACACAGTTCACCAACTGCTCGCAGCACTTGTTCTTTGCGCCGACATTCTGAAAAGACACCAAAATCTGTTCGTCGTGACCTTGTGACCAGTACCACGGCTAGAGTTGCTTTAATGAGTTAATCCTAGTATTTTACACACACACACACACACACACACACACACACACACACATTAAAAACTTTTTTTGTATGAAAGGCAAAATAAAGCCAGGAAGTTTTCTCACCTTTTTTATTTATAACGGTGAATGTAGTCTTGAAGTCCAAACCAAATTGAAAATCCACAGGAACCTCTGTCTCTTTAGCTAGTTGTCTGTCTATCTCTGTCTGTGGGCCAACACCACAAAGGGAAACCTCAGGACTCCAAAAGCACCCGCAACATTCTTCACGGCAGGAGCCAGCGAATCATGGCCAAGAACAACAGCGCCACTCGAAACATGCAGGCAGAGTCTGCTGGACGGGACAGATGACTGGGAATGCACTGCAGACCTCCCAGAATGGAAGAGTCACCCAGGGATTATCAGCATGAGTGGCATGAGACCAGGCATAGTAGTCCACTCTCAGTCAACCAAGCAGCTGATCATGATCGAGTTCACGGTGCCATGATCAAGTTCACGGTGCCATATGAGAACAGAAGAAGATTCAGCTCAAATCTACAAGACTAAAAAGTATGCTGATCTGGCAAACAGCCTGAGGAGAGAAGGCTATCAGGTCAAAGTCCTCACTGCAGAAATTGGAGCTAGGGGGTTTGTAGGAACGTCTGCATACAGCCTCATGAGACAGCTCTCAGTTGCAGGAGGGAAAAATACAGAGTCCTGAAAGCAATGGCAGAAGCAGCAGAGAGGTGTTCCAGCTGGATCTGGTCAAGGAGGAACAGTCCCAGTGGCTCAGTGGTTAGTGCGCGAGTCATTAAGTGGAAAATAAGCATGTCCAGAGGGGCATGGGTTCAAATCCCAGCCATGGCTCGTCCCAAGATGGGGAAAAAAAAAGGGGGGGAGGGGGGCAGCAGAGGGACATCCGGAGTCATGAACCGGGTGTGGCCGAACCCCCTCCCCCCCCCCCCCCCCCCCCCTCGCCTAGAGTGTCAGGAGATAAGGGCCGAAACACTGTTTGAAGGGGGCTTCTCTTCTAGGACTCTCTGCTGCCACGCTCTCCACGAGTTTTCTTACTACTAACACGGGCACTTATAAGCAGCCGTTACACTACGCACTACACATTAATTCCATAATTGAGGCTGCTCTGATTACGCACAAATGCTGTGTGCAGCACGTGTTACAAATACCACACCCTCAGTAACACTTTGCTACCTCATTCTCTTCCAAGACAATTACACATGCATAGCTTCGACAATGTCAACCTCTCATGACACAGGTAAATGGAACTTACAGGTTCTCTCTCTCTCTCTCTCTCTCTCTCTCTCTCTCTCTCTCTCTCTCTCTCTGGATGACAATGCAATAGTTAAACAATCCGCATCCCAAGGGAGTGCTTGCACAATTTCTACTTAAAGTTGCAAAACAAAACAATGCGAACAATAAAAATGTCAGTCAAAAACGATGCATACGCGCAGAAAACAATTGAACAGTACTAGTAACTAGAAAATGAAAAAGACCATCATCAAACAATATTCTCATCACAATAAACAACTTACTGCATAATCATGATTTACAAACACAGCCTAATGTTATTGTTTTTCTCTATAAAAATGTAGACATTGTAAACTCATTTGCTACGTTTTGTGGTGGAGAGAGAGACTGAACTCAAACTCAACTCAACTCAAACTGATTTAATGTTTAGGCACATTGAGCCCATAACCATGTGGAGTTCACATAATAGTGATTAGGCATGCACTAACATCTCTTCAGCTCAAATAGGACGATGAAAAAATGGAGAAAAGAAAAGGAAAAGAAAAAGAACCACCAAACGAGGCAAAAGAAAAATATGCTATGAAAGTAAAGTGCATGAATAGGAAAATCATTATGAGGGTACGGAAGAAAATCATACACATTGTGTTAAGACAGAGGTCTTCTGCCTATTTAAGTGTTATGGGGTAGAAATTATGGTTGTGTCACCTTGTTTAATACTAACCAATCAGCCACTGATCAGTGATCTTCTCCATTTCAATGCATAAAAAAATAAACTTTGCAAATTGGATCATTACAACAATCGCATTCAGACTTTAGGATAGTAAGCTTTTTGAATTTTGGAAAGATCTAGATTGACTCTAGTAAGCAATTTTTGTCTGAGATCATCCTATGCGGGCAGAAGAAAAGAATATGCATTTCGTCTTCAGGGGAACGTGCACATAATGGACACAATAGTAAAAGGGCATCTGAAGTATACCTATATCTGTTGCGTTTCATTTCTGTTACGCCAAGCTTAAATCGTATAAACGCATTGCGGATTTATCTTGACATTATCACATCAAAATAATTTTCTGGTCCAAGAGCACCTTAGAAAGAGCTGTATATATTGCATCGTGGTCTTATTTCCATTTTTTTTCTAACCATTGTTGCAAAAAGAAATCGATTTGTCTTTGCTTGAATTCACTTAGGAAAGCTTTAGGGTTACCTACTCCTTGAGAGAACCATACGTAGGCAAAACCAGATGTACAAAGAATATTTTTGACGTGGGTAACCCATGTGGCTTTCCCTCTTCCATCGATTGATCTCAACATGTGATACGCCATGTTTGCAAATCTGTCATTCGGTAAAGCGCATAATCTTAACCAGAAGGCTATGCTCACTTTCGCTAGGTTAAGTTAGGGAAAACGGTTCAATTCTCCATAGGCGCAGAAATTTGGTGTATGTAGGCTTACATTAAACAAAACCCTTACATGCAAAAAGGTGGACCTTTTTTCTATTTGAGTGATTTCATACCCCAAATCACAGCGGCGTATAACAACATAGGAACGACTCAAGTATCGAATAGTTTAATTGTGCTAGGCTTAGCTGAAACCATTGCTCAAATTGATATACCAACATATCCTTTGGTGTGTTGTTAGAACGCATCCACAGAATGTAAATGCCAGGGGAGGGGGGGAGCAATTTTTGTCCTCTGGTAAAATTTGGTTGCTAGGCAATGGAGTGCCTAGTCGCGAACGATGTCAAACACACAGTGCAAGCGTTTTAACTCATGTAAACTATAAAATAAGAATGAATAACAAACTAAATCCATATTATAGGGTTGTTGTTGTCTTTTAACATTATTCCATGAATAAAAAAATAACCAAATGTTTGAAAAACGAGCCAAAAGTCGTATTCCAAAACCTTTGGGTCAGGCTATATTGTAGCTGCTCTCAATTAGAGACATAATAAGGTAACTATACTACTGACAAAAAGTTAAGGGCCACCTGTCATTTTGACGTTAGTGTCTGAGTGTGTAAATAATAGGCTTGAATCGAAGTCACAATGACCCAAACTTGGTTAAACATATTGAACAGATGTTCCTTAACAGATCACAACACCTAAGAACCCACTGCGGTACAAGGTGGAGCGCAGCTGCACGTGCGGAAACCACGTTAAACCGGTAAAACGGGTGCTGTGGGAGCATATGAGTTTGAAAAAAAGGGCGAAATGCTCGTGGTCAATCATGATGCACGTGCATGGCACCTCGTTCATGAACACAGATCAGACGCCATTGGCCACAAATCTGTAAACAGAACGGTCGTCTACGCCAGCCCAAAAAGCACGGCACAAAGGCAAAGACTGGACCCTGCCGATCGTGGACGTGCCTTAGCGTTGACTGACGAAGGGATTTCTGGCCTCGAGGTGGCTAGGCGTCTGCACGTGTCCCCATTCCACCATCCAACATCTTGTAGAGAGGTTTCAGGCCACTGACAGCGTGCAGGATCGGCCACAATCAGGCCGTCCTCAGTGTACGACAGACATGCTGACCAATTCCTCCTGCTGTCTGCCTACGCAATCGGACTATCACCTCATACACCTTAAGGCGTGAGCTCCTGCAGGCTGCGAATGTCACTGTCAGTAGAAGGACAGTTTGTAACCGTTTGCATGAGTTCGGGCTGTCATCCCAGAGACCAACAGTCTGAGTACCACTTACTCCAGCTCACCGCAGAGCACAGGCAGACTGGTGTCATCATCACGTTCGCTGGACGAGGCAGCAATGGTCTCGAGTGCTGTTCACAGATGAGTCCCGCTTCACCTTGGCATTCAATGATGGCAGGACCCAAGTGTGGCGAAGGCCAGGAGAACGTTTTGCTGACGCCACAGTTCATGAGGTGGATCGTTACGGTGGGGGTTCTGTGATGGTCTGGGGTGGCTTCAGTCATCAAGACAGAACTCCCCTGTACGTCATTCAAAGCATGCTGACAGGGGTGCGGTACCGTGACGAGATTGTGAGGCCCCTGATCCAGCCTGCCCTTCAGGCCATGGATAACGCTGCTGTTTTCCAAGACGATAACGCCCGTCCACACTGAGCCCGTGTCGTGGACGACCATCTGCAGCAAGAGGGGATCATCCCAGATGCAGTGGCCATCTTGCTCACCCAATCTGGCTCCAATTGAGCACCTCTGGGATGTCCTTGGACGGCAGGTAGCCCACAACCACCCCCCGCCTGTTGACGTGGCCTAGCTCACTCTCTTTCTGCAGCAGGAGCGGCAGGCCATACCGCGGGACACTCTTCTGACCCTGGTGGACTCCCATGCGTCGACGTTGTGCCGCTTGCCTGGCGGCAAATGGTGGCTACACTCGGTACTGAATGGTGCAGTTTTCAGTTGTGGCTTATGTGACGATCCTGAGGAAGGGTGATTGGACATTACAGCCGGCTGTCCGCGTTTGATTTGTTGATTTCGTGCAACGGTCCAATGAATTTGTTCTTGAATAAATTTGGAAGATTTTGCGTCCGTTCTTCTTAACATTGGCTGTAGTGTTTTGGTCTGAGAGAGACAGCATTGGAAATGGCCCTTAACTTTTTGCCAGTAGTATAGTTAGCTAAGCTTTGGTGATATACAGGTGAAACCAAGGACCTAAACAATGTGTATATCTAACACATTGATTAACAGTGTGTTTTCAGACTGAAGCAAAGAAGACATGGCAAGCAGCGTGAGTAAAGACATGGATTGGATCCTGTGCATCTTTTGCCAGAAGGACACGACAGAAAAGTTGATAAATCCCACTGAAGAAAGCTGCAGCACACAGCAGAGAGACATTTAGAAGGTTTCGAAGCAGCTGGAGCATTCCCATCATCACTGAAAATAGACAAATTCAATGATGGGTCAGGGATTGCGTCTACGCTAGCCGAACATGGAGCTAGGTGGCAGAAGAACTGCCGTGCTAGGTACAACCAACGAATGTTGGACAGAGCTGAAAAGAGACAGCATGATGAAGCTGAAGAAGATGAAAAAGATGAAGGCGAGACAGGACCAAGAAAGAGATCACGCAGAGAGAGTGGGCAAGTTTCCCCACAAGAGACCTGTATTTTTGTGGTAAAACAGGAAACCTTTCTAGAGGTTCTACATACCAGCTTGATTCACATGTTTGGGAAGCTGCTTTGAAGATTGGTGACACAAACCTTCTTGCAAAGTCATCAGCAGGTGACGTCATTGCAATTGATCTGATGTATCATAAGGGGTGCCTGGTAGACTTTTACATCAAGGCAAGCTTGGTGAAACACCACAGACATCCAGTGACTCTGACTTGGATGCACATCGAGGCATAGCATTCACAGAGCTTGTCATGTACCTGGAAGAGAAGCTGTCTGAAGAGCCACACGTTGTAAAGCTTGCTGAAGCCATGTCACTGTATCAGAGATGGTTAGAGGAACTGGGACAGAATAAAGAGGTTCGTGAGAACTCAACAAGACTGAAAGAGAAACTTCTAGCACACATCCCTGGCCTCGCTGCTCATAAGAAAGGACGAGACGTTCTGCTTGTCATGGACACACAAGTTGGAACCGCCTTGGCAAAAGCAATGGACAAAACCCATACCATGGAAGCTCTGATTTTGGCTCAAGCTGCCAAAATCATCCGCTCAGAACTGTTTAATGACTTTTATATTTTTGACGGTATTTTCAAAGACGATTGCCAGGCGAAGTCAGTTCCCTTCACCTTACAGTCGTTCATCAGCATGCTTCTGGAAGGTCCGGGCATTACAGAGAGATCTAACAGGAAGCAACGCCTGCATGCTTGTCAATAGCACAGCTAATCAAACACAATGCTGTGAAACGCACAAGAGCTGCAGAAACAACAAGAGTCTGTCATCATCGTGAGAAAGAAACTCCCTTTCCACTGTATGGAGGGCTTCTGATTCACACACACACACACACACACACACACACACACACACACACACACACCAGAAAGGCAGTTGATAAGTTCTTTAATGTTGGTGTTTCAGTCTCCTCTAAAAGAATCAATCAATTGTCCCAAGATCTGTCCGATGCAGTGTCTGCACATTTCAAGAATGAAGGTGTGGTTGTTCCTAGAGGCTTTCACAAATCCGTCTTCATGACAGGAGCTGTTGACAACATCGACTACAATTCTCCTCATCATCTACTGCAAAGGGATCATTCCACGGAACTGGAATCTCCTTGTTCCAGCATCCAGACTTTGATGGCCAGGGCCAGGCAATGGAACCCATGGACTTTCTTCTGGGAGTGCTTCTGATCACCTTCCAGACTTCTATCTAAAAGTGTCTCCAGTCACAAAGCCTCTTAAGGACGTTGAAGTTTCACCTGCAGCACAGTCTCTGTTCCCAGATGCAACTGTGGAAGGATATGTCATCCAGCAAGAAAATGAGTGGCTCCAGTATGTACAAAATCATTGCAATGATGATCCTACGAAGGATCTGTGCCTGAGCTGGGCGCATTCCACGCAAATGAGCACCAGCGTGTGAGACCAAAGTGTGAGGGTGGACTTATACTATTATTTGAAGACTCTGCACATTCTTCAGCCATGATTCCCCATGCTATGGACGTTATCAAGAACGCTGTCGCTCACCTGAACCCAGACAGGATCCCATTCATGACGTGTGATTAGCCCCTCTTTGCCATTGGAAAGACTGTCCAGTGGAAATGGCCTGAGCAATATGGAGAAGACAAGCTTGTAATTGTCCTGGGAGGTCGTCATATCGAACAAGCAGCACGGAGTGCAGTTGGCACGTGGCTGGAAGATAGTGGGTGGACACACAAACTATTTCAGAGGCAGATGTGTTTTAGAACCAGCTACAGCCATCAGCTTGCTGAACTGTGGACACCTGAAGAAGACCAGGTATGCACATGAAGTCACTGTGGGGGCCTTGTTTCTGTTTCAGGCTGAAGCGTACCAACAGTACTCTATGCAGCTGACAGACTCAGAGAACAGGCTGTTGTTTCAGGAGTGGAAGAATGAGAAGAAACAGCGACATCCCCAGTTCATCTACTGGTCGCTTGTGATGGACCTTGAGCTTTCAGTTCTCACGTTCGTGAGGTCTCTCAGCACATCCAATTTCAATTTGTACGCACAGTCACTTGAAGAACTATTACCCTGGTTCTTTCTTCTTGACCACGTCCATTACGCCCGATGGCTCTCAGTGCATCTGCGAGATATGAAGGAACTGCCAACCAAGGCACCAGAGGCTGCTCAGGCTTTTGGTGAAAGAAAGTTTACAGTCCAGAAGTCAGACAACGGGTTCTCGTCTATTGCTCTCGACCAAGCCCATGAGCAGATGAACAAGATGGTCAAGGGTGAGAGTGGAGTGGGCGGGCTGACAGAGAACGCTGCAGCATTCGAAAAATTGATGACTGCTGGGCCAGAAATGGCAAGGCCAGTGGATGAGTTCGAACAAGCACTACAGCTGACAAACAACAATGACAAAAGGCATCATGAGCAGACAGTGGCACACCAGAAACGATACAAAGAAGACCTTAGCTCATTGAAAAGAAAACTGTCGTATCTGGGCAACCCCTTTGCCGAAGAAAGCGAACTCCTGTGTCTGTCTACAAAAGGTGTTGCAAGTACTGAACTTGTCAACACAGTGGTGCATGTTAAAGAAATGGGGTAAGGCATAGTACTTGGAATTTGTTAATGAAAGGCTGCTGCTAGGGTCAAAACCACTGTCAGACCCAATTCAACTTAACAGAGTAGCCCTTTTTTTCAGAAATCAGAACAAGTCTACCCAGAAAACCAAGGATCTGAAGCTGAAGGCAGCGAAGACCAACTGTGGCTTGTTTGCAAGACTGGGTGTTGGGTGTCAGGCTAGAGGAGGAGACCTTGGTGAGTTCTTTCAGCACGAAAACCGGTCATTCCCTCCATCAATTTCAGATTCTGGAGATTAGCGCCATGGCAACAAAGGCGACCTCCTACAATGTTTTGAGAAAACTCATGACCCAGTCCTCACTGAACCACCGGTATCAGCTGTTCTCATTGCTAGGGCTGCGCCAGTACACATTTTGAAGCCACACAAAGCACAAACATTCCAAGAGTACAGTGATTCTGTCTTTGTACCATATGTCTTGATGTGCCTGTCTGCCGCTGATCGCGTTGACATTGTTTGGGACTGTTACCGTGACAACAGTCTGAAGTCGTCGGTGAGGAAGAAACGAGGCTCTAGCATCAGGAGACGAGTGGAAGGAGATGTTGCTCTGCCATGCAACTGGCCAGAGTTTCTACAAAACAGTCAAAACAAAGAAGAACTGTTTCACTTCCAGTCTAAAAATTTGAAGCTCATCAAGGAAGATGGGAAAGTGGTCATTGCAACACAAGGAGCGGACGTTGTTAGTTCTAGTGACATTTGTGGGGACCAAAAAGCCAGGCTGTGCCCTTTTTCACATGAAGAGGCTGACACCTGACTGAATGTGCACTGCTCTGACCTGGCCAGAATGAATCACACTCATGTCAGGATCAGGACTTCAGACACTGACGTAGTGGTGCTTGCAACAGCTCACTATCATTTCCCCCCAGCTAGAAAAACTGTGGCTTGCATTTGGTGCTGGATTCCACTTTTCGTCTTCTGCCTATTCACAACTACGCCAGCACACTGGGCCCAGGGAAAGCAGCAGCATCTCTGATGTTTCATTCTCTTACTGGCTGTGACGTATCATTTTTCTTTGGTGTCGGTAAGAAGACATGCTGGGAAGTGTGGATGTCTGATCCAGAATTCACACAGCTGTTCCTCAGTGTGCTTGCATCACCAAGAAGTTCCAGGATGATTTCAGCCAGATTGAGCGTTTTGTTCGTAAATGTACGACCAGACCAGTGTTTACAAGGTGAACGATGCGAGAAAACACCTGTTCATGAAGAAAGGGCGCATGCTGGAAACCATCCCACCCACTCAGGCTGCTCTTCTTGAACACACAAAAAGAGCGATCCTGCAGGCACTCATCTGGAAGGAAGCTCTCATTCCACAGCCAGAGATTCCAAATCCTGGAAGTTGGGGCTGGGAAAAAGTTGATGGAACTTATTCGCCTGTTTCGACATCACTTCCAGATGCATCCAAAAATTACTCTGAACTAGTAAAATGCAGCTGCAAGAAAGGTTGTAGAGGTCGGTGTAGCTGTGCCACAGCTGGTGTCTCCTGCACTGCCCTTTGCTTCTACGATGGCAAATGCCAGCGGGACTGAAAGACTGAATTCATGAACTGGTTATGTGAGTAAATTGCTATGGACATAGAAGAAACTATGTTGACATGTTTCTTTTTTTAATCTGAAATTCAATAATTATGCATGCAATGCATTTGTCTGTTAACAAATAGAAAAAATACAGCTCCACGTACAGTACGTGTGAATAGGAGTGCACGTAGAACCTGGTTGAGAATTTAGCTGTAGACAAATTGACGGAAAAGTCAGTTTTACATCAGTCTGTAGTGTCGAAGTGTCATCTGCCTTTGCCTTAAAATAAAGAAGAATCCTATACCCTCTCCAAAAAGATAGCAACTAGCAAGAATTTATATGTCATTCACATAATTTAAAAACTCAATATGCAAGCTTGCGATTGTTACTAAACGGTACCGTTCTTGAAAAGAAAAAAAAGATTCATTTGCATATAAACAATCAATAGCCAGTGTTTTTATTGTCATGATGTCAGAAATATGGTACAGGCATACAAAGATATTAATTCAAAGGCAAAATGAACTCATGATAACAAAGAACTGGTATTGTGAATGTTCGCCGTCTGCAAAAGTGCGTTTGGGGTATGCTTACTCAACAGATCATACTTTTTGTTCATAGACCATAAAGAAGTTGCCCCTCCCTGGCACTTGGACACTGAGACATGTCTTTTTAACTGTACAAAGTGGTATGTTGGTAT
Source organism: Conus betulinus (assembly GCA_016801955.1). Lineage (NCBI taxonomy): Eukaryota > Metazoa > Mollusca > Gastropoda > Neogastropoda > Conidae > Conus > Conus betulinus. The sequence continues at coordinate 30,742 of JADBJO010015545.1, forward strand.
ACCAATGTGAACAATTCAGCCCTTTTTCTGCAACTAAGCCTAGCACTAAAAAGAACACCTTTGGAGATGAACACCCGAGTCGCCACATTGTTCTAGATATTTCAACAACACACCTTTTAGCTTTTGTAATTAGATTTTCAGTAGCAATACTTAAACTCAAGTGAGTAGTAAATTCCAGACCTAGATATTTACAGGAGTTAACAACTTTCATTTTTTCGTCACCATAATACCACTGCTAATTTTTTGAAAGGTGGCCACCGTTTCGGAAAACAATGATTTTGGACTTACCTAAGTTTTACTGTCAAACCAAAACCTACCCGCAAGGCGATGCAGGTTATTAAGTTGGTGCTGTAAACCTATTGGCGAAAATGATAGAAGAGCGATATCATCTGAGAACATCAACAGAAACAATTTGATAGCGCCAGGGGTTAAGCTGAATTCCATGAGTACCTTCGTCAATGACACAGACCGCTAACTCGTTATTAGGAAAAAAAAATAATGTAGGTGAAGCTGCAAAACCTTGCTTCAACCCTTGGAAACACTCAAAATACCCAGTAAAACCTGCTGAGGAGCGTATACAACACTGTACAGATTGATACATTGCTATTAAGGTCTCTAACATTTTTTCTTTGACGCCTATCATTACCATAGCATTCCATAACACGTCTGTTTTGACCGTGTCGAAGGCCTTTTGGAAATCGACAGGGATACATAGTTTTGTCTTTTGTACAAGATATCGCTGGACAATAGCAAAACAAAATAAACAAAAACAAAAAACAAACAAGCAAAAAAAAAAAAAAAAAACAATAAGAAAGGAAGGTGAAAAGATGGAGGGGGGGGGGGGAGATGGGGTGGTGAGGGCATGGGTATTTGAACTTGTGGAACTTGTATTAAACATAGTGGAGCTTGAATATAAATTTCGCGCTCTCATGAACGCGCGTACGCGCGCTTGTACTCACGCGCACACACACACACACACACACACACACACACACACACACACACACACACACACACACACACTTATACACACGCACACACAGACACACACACACACACGCGCACGCGCACACGCACGCTCGCGTTCACACATACAGACACACACAGGCAGGCACACGCGCACACACACACACACACACACACACACACACACACACACACACACACACACACACACACTGTGGATATGTCTCACACTTGAGTCTCAAGAACACACACATTGTAGGGCGGAGGCAGAGTATGGGAAGTGGAAAGTCGGGTCGCCAGAGATGGAAGATAGGGAAGGTGGATGTTGGGTCGCCAGAGATGCAGGATGGGTAGCTGGACGCCGGGTTGTCAAGGATGAGACCGGGGTAGCTGGATGTCAGGTCGCCTGGGGTGGAGGATGGAATAGAGACCCATCAGTTGTTTCATGCATTGTAGGTGGCTGCAGAGCCGGGGCAGGATGGAGGTCTGAGGGCTGCTGTCGTAATGAACACCAAGTGAGACCAGCGTCTCTTTGGAGTTCACATCGTAGCTGGGAGGTCGGGGGGGGGGGGGGGGGGGGGGGACTGCATCCAGCTCTCGCCACATGGTCTTACAATGGGCGTCCTCAGCAGAGGTTGTCTGCAGTATTTTGATTCGGCGTATTTCAGGCTGTACGCCAACCTGTTTGTGCCTTTGGGGCTGGGGTGGAGGGGGTCGGTGTACATGTCCTTGCGTGGAGCTCCGCTTTTGGTGATGAAAATGGAGGTTTGGTCGGCATATACAATTTTTTCTCTGGCACACACTTTAGTGAGGGTCAAGTTGGAGAGGTGGACGGTCTTTTTGAGAGGATGCTGTCCCATTGGGGGGATGATGGAGGAAGCCAATAGTCTAGCCTGAGGGAAAACATATTTGATGTTTTTGATCAGCTGTGCCCATGTGTTTTTCCGTGATTGATGTATGTTTTTGCACGTGTTTATTCCAATGTAGTAGTATGATTTGCTGTGTTGTTGTTGCGTGGAATGTGTTTAAGCCAATGAATAAGATCATCGACAGTGAGACCTGGAACACTGATGATTTGGCTCTTACCTTCGTAAAATTGGAGGCTTGGGGTAATGTTTTGTATGGCTGAGTGTCCTATAATGACATTGAGATATCAGTGTCACCTGTAGTTTTGCAAGAAGCTGACAAGGTGATAATGTGTTGTTGCTGCTAGTCTGACCCTGGCTGTTTTGAGCTGCATCATTAACCACTATCTTTGACTGTGTGGTTTTTTGTTGTTCCTGTGAAGGTGGTTTCTGTTGTGGACTGTTTTCCGGCCCATTGTGTCAGTGGCCTGAGTAGTAGTGTCTTTATCTGAGATGATATTGCTGGGTTTGTTTGGACTGTGGGGGACATTTGTAGTGGTAGACTGTGTCTGCACTGTGGCTTGATCAGAGTGTGTGTCTGTTTCTGAGTCGTTCTGAACCTTATGCTCCCCATTTTCATTAACGTGGAGCAGCATGGAGAACTTGTTGGAGGTGAGGAAGGCGGACAGAGCAAAATCAGTATTGCTGCCAGATGGTGTGGTTTGGTTTCGGGTTGGGTGCGGTATTAACCTCCATCCTGGAGGAATACAAAGCAGAGAAGATCAGACTTCAACGCATGCTGGAGGACTCAGGAGACAAGGTGGTAGAGAAGCAATTAAGCCCCAGCTGAAGACAGGCAGAAAATGGAAAGTTCAAGAGGCGATGGATTCTGCAGAAGAAAGTCTCAAAATCAGAGAAATAACAGGACACACACAGACCAATAGACAAGGACTGGGGTGACCAAAACTGAATGGTGGTCAAGGCCAAAGGAAAAGCCAAAACAGACATGATGATTCAGGAGATGAGAAAAGAAGAAGACCCAAAAAAGACTCCAAAAAGCAGTCCAGCAGAGCCAGCAAGGGCAATAGACAACAGAGTAGGCGCTGAAGATGCTAAAGACAGTAATAACAAGGCTAAAGCTATAAGTTTTGCCTATGGAAATCGCTTTTCTATACCCTTAGATTTTGAGTTGCTAAGTGCGCATGCACCATACTTTCAAGGAGCATTAAAAGACAGATTGTCATATGAACTAACTTTTAATGAATACAGACGCGTTATTAAATCAGAAGACACCGAAGCAAATACAACATTTCTGACATCTCGTTAGAGTTTGACATTGTTAGCAACCCTAACTTAGCAAGGCTGATCGAGCAACAATACCAGTCAAAATTAGCAATATATTACGAAAGAGTGATTCATCATTCTAAATATACCAAAAGCAGGGCAGACACTATATGGAATTTTAGTTTTTAGCGCCTCAGCAAGATCACTTAAAGGTATTTTATTGCTGTGTGAAGGTGAAGAACCATACAAAAGACAAACTGAAAAGTTTTATTAATCCAGAAAATAACGAAAGTACAAATGTTCGATTGAGGGTAGCCCTAACCAAATCTACGCTAGCGGGCTTAAACCTTATCAGCATTTTGACGAAATAAGAAAATTGTTTGGAGGCGGGAGGCATAGACATCCAACCGCTGACTTGTGTCTAAAGATCTACACCTTCATAATGTTAGACTTGAAGATTATTTAACACAAGATACGGTTTATGGATTGACCTAAGGTCGATAGAGGATAATCAGTTGCATGGAAGCGGAAGAACTGTTAAAGATGGAATAACCATTCAAATTGATAAGAAAAAGAGAGAGTGATAAACCAGTTAATGTATATTTGTTTTTAATATATGATGCGCAGCTGAATATTCAAGACAACAGATTAAGAGATGTACAATACTAAATTATTTTTTTATTTTAAAAAAAGCATGTCCGTTCAGGTTTATCCAAAAGTGCCTACAGCAACAGCGTTGCCTAAAGAAGAGACAGTGGAAAGCCCTGACACAAAAACCTTCAGATTAACAAACATTACACAAATGCAACAAAAACTAGAGCAAGACCTTTCAAAATACAACAAAACCAAACGAAGGTATTTTACCACCTTTAATGCTGTTACATATGTTGATACTGGCGCATCGACTTTTAGTGCTATATCAGCAGGAGCAAGTGTAGGTCTCTTAGCAACAGGTGTAGGCGCGCCTGCAGCTGTACCTCTAGGTGGTGTGTCTTTTAACTCTTGGCCTATGTTCATTAGCTGTAAGTGCTGCCAGCAAAAAAAATAAAAGCTAAACTCCAAAAGCACACAGCTATGGTTCAACTTATAACAGCTAAACTTAGTTCGTTCAGACTGATAATAAATAAAGCGCTTGTTGATTCGCAAATCACGGATGAAGAATTTAGTCGTTTACAGGCTGATTTTGATGACTACAAAAGACAAAAGTTTGATCTTCAGAAAAAGGCGCGGGCAACTTTTTCTCAACAAACAGACACCGATCAGATAAGAAAAGAATGTTTTAAAAAAGTAAACGAGACATTAAAACTCTGGTCTAAACAGCTCACATTAACAACGCCAAAGGGTGTTTATACTTTAGTTTATGAGTCCAAGCACAAAAAGACCGTTGATATTGATTCTGACTAAATATGTTTTTTATTTAAATAAATATTTTGAGTTAGAAAAGAAGCTCAACATGGCTAAGATATATATAAAAGTCCTGACGTTTGGTTAGATGAATATTTAGAGGAAGAGCGTTTGTCAAAAGCTTTAAATGAGATCGATTTAGAAGTTATTAATCCAACAAAGGTACAGGTAAGCGTTGCGCATGCTATTTCTCAAGTTCCAAGTAAACTAACAATAAACCACCACCAGTTAAAGTAAGGTTAGCTCTTTAATCGACTATACACAACAACAATACATGACGAAAATCTGGAAGTCTGGGTCTCAACTAAACAGCAGACTATTCCTTCCTATAATGACTTAACACCTGGTTGGACAGACCAACTGCTTACACAGTTTGATGTAGCCTCTGAAGAAGCTAAAATGAGAGGCTCTGGGTGGTCAAAGGGTGAAGTCTTACAGATTAAATTAAAACAGGCTAAGTATGCACCGATTGTAGGTAAGTCTTACATTCCACTACCTCCAGCATTAGTTGAAAAAGAGCAGTTTTAAAGATAAAGAATTCAGACAATAAATGTTTTATGTGGTGTGTTCTTGCAAGGCTGCATCACGTTGCTAAAAACGCAGAGAGAGAGTGTCTAACTATCAACCTTACATCAATGAACTTAACTTCAGTGGAATATCCTTTCCTGTTAGCATAGACAAAATTGTTCAGTTTGAAGAACAGAACAAGCCAATAACTGTTAACGTATACACATGGTCTGAGGAAACTAACATTCTGCCCATCAGAGTGTTCAAGAACTCGCCAACAATTGGTGATCCAACCAAAACTCATGTGGACTTACTCCTGATGTCTTCGCCAACAGGGTTGCCTCACCATTACACATTGATACGCACAATGAGTAGACTGTTGGCATATACTACAAAAAAAACCCATAGCAAACAAAAAAATTCTGCAGAAAAATGTTTAACAAGAATTCCATCTGTTCAAGCCGTAAGTGAACATATATAAAACATTGTATTAGCCGGTTTGACTGTAATACAGAACTAATTACGCCAAGAGAAGGCAGTAAGGTTTGTTTTTAAGAACTGGAAACGGCTGCAAACGAGTCCATATGTTGTTTATGCAGACTTTGAGTCGCGCTTATTGTTCCTTATGAGGGACCAGCACCAAAACATTTACCAAAAACAGCCTTAGTGAGTAATCACCAGATTTGTTCATTTGCCTTCATTGTTGTCAGTCGGATGGGGCCCATCTAAAGCCAGTATTATACAGAGGGCCTCGTGCTGCAGAATACTTCTTAAAACGCATGCAGCAAGTGCGTAATAACTGTTCTCTAATAACCTGAATTATCCGACACATCAAGATGACCCCCTGAAGACCAACAACAGTATGACTCAGCCACTCACTGTTGGATTTTGCGGTTTAGAACTACAGCGCGTCTCCTAACGCCAGACGCAACGAATCAACAGTAAGAGGCCATGATCACATTAGCGGAAAGTTCAGAGGAGCAGCGCACACAGTAAATGCAATCTCTTCAACTAAAGTTTGAACCAAAAGACTTGGAAGCTGCCTATATTTCTTTCACAACTTGCGAGGTTACGACTCTCATCTTATATTACAAGCAGTGACAAGCGACTTCAGGGCAAAATTCATTGCAGTCATCAGAAAAGTACATGTGTGTTTACTTTTTAAATAACTTGTCTTTTTATGACTCTATGCAACACCTGATGGGATCATTATTATAGTCACTGGCTATGTCATTAAAGTCCTGTCCAATAACAGAAGAAACTTTTTGACCCAACAACTCGTTAGAAAGGGGCGTTTACCCTTATGAGTACATGAACAGTTGGGAAAGGTTTGGCGAAGACTCACGTTCCTCTGCTAAAGGGTGCAGTTCTTTCTTTTTCGTACGTCCGTTTAGCAGGAACAGAGACATCACGCGACTCCGCTAATCAGAGCAATGCTCAAGAAGCATGGCCAGAAGTTAGATGTTCTACAACAATGGGTGACTAACATGGATTCTTTATTTAATGGCCAGAGAGTTTGTTGTATTTGTTGGTGGACATTTTTGAGAAATTTACAGAAATAGACTGTGCATGCAACATTACAACATGGATCCTGCACAATCTATAATTTCTCGCATTCTGCCACCCGGGATGAGAATTTGGATGCTTTCTTAAAATACACCACCGTGACTCAGCATTGACCTATTGTCCTGAGCCTAAAAATGCTGCAGCATGAAGATTGCAAGCGGATTGCAGGATTATTGGAATCCGTTGTATCTTTTTGGCTTGTCAAATATCTGTAAATCATAACAACAAAGATACCTAGGATGATTATGATCCTGAATAGAAAAAGTCTGACACAGGTAGCTGAGCATGTATTTGATGCTATAAGAATCATGCAAACAATGTCAGGTTGTAATGGTTATGTTGTCCTACACTATTTACGGGTGTCCACAGGTTTTTTAACCATCACATTCATACACAACGCGTTTAAGTTATAATGTACTGGTTTACTCTTAGGAGCGTCGTTCCAAAGGTGTCTTCATACATTGACCTAGAAAGGATGCCTTGTAAATCCACCAACTGCATACTCTTACATCCATTATCGTAAAAGAGAGGTCTTATTCTTCAGAAAGACCCTTAGTATCCTGATCTTCCTTAAACGCATGACATAATGGCGGCCTTACGGACAAGCCAGGGTTTACTTACAAAAGGAACCAGGTACACAACTAACAGCAGTCAAGCCCGTATGAATATGTCTGCCTTTAGACCGCCTTCAAGTTTTTTTTATTTGAAACGGCAGGGGTTCCGCCAACCCCGCCTTCATTTTATTTAAGGGTGGTTTAAAATTTTTGCGTTTCGTAAATTATCTTTTTGGTTTTCCCAAGACATTTTTTTTTTTTTGTTTTTTGTTTTTCTCTCCTCCGCCCCAACCCGACCTTTACTATTTATTTTTTTGTCTTTTTTTTTTTTTTCACTTCTTGTTTCTTTTTTGTGTTCCTTTTTTCTTTTTCCACTTATCTTCCTGTATTTTTATTATATAAGCGGTCCCGTAATTATTTTTTTATTATTTTTTTTTTTTTTTCCTTTTTTTTTTTCTTTCTCCCTTTATCTTCTCTACGCACATGTCGGTTCTGTTTGATGTATTGCTTATCATTGGACATTAAGTTTTGCACCATTATGCGGTTGTTAATGTTTGGTTTGCTACGTTTTGTTAACAGCGCCGTTCAGGGTTTATTTCTGTACTCTGTGTTGGGTGTGCAGTGACACTCTCACACTACGTGATTTTCACAACAAGATAACAAGAGTTTAATATATACCAAAAAAAAAAAAAAAAAACGGCTCGACATCTCCGGACTATCTGGACTATCCTTGAAACGAGTCAGACGAAATAACGGGTATGACTACAGGATGATACCAGAAGTGCACGCGAAGGAGATCTGGAGAGAGGAAACAGAAAATCAAGAGAGAGAGCAGAGAGACCAAGAACAGTTCATGAAACCATACATAATGAAGAACACCGATCTCAGAACTAAATCCACAGATGCTTCAGAAAAAAGTATTTTTTCAAGTTGATGAACAACCAGCTGTTTTGGAAAGACTATGGAGAAATCCACAACAAGCGCAAAGATGTCAGATTGGTCACCAGAGAGAACGAAGCAATTAAGTTGACTTCTAAACCAAATTATCAGGACTTTAGAAGATTTCATGATCAGCTTTTTTGCTTAATGATGAAAAAAAAAAGAAAGACAAACCTATTGTTATTGGTTTACTGTTTAGAGCTGTCACAAGCTTTTGATGTTAGAATGTCTTTATGACTACTTTTAAACCCTTGTATCCAGAGTAGTCCAGAGTACTTTACACAGATACAAACAGTTTTATCCTCCATACGAATATCCCTACTGAAGACGTCTACAAAGACCAATGGAAATAGAAGTAGCTAAAGGGCATTCAGGATGGGTACGACACATCTGAGTTACCCAAAAGACAGACCCCTTTGCATTCAACTGTTAATAAAAAGGTTTTAGGAAAGATGAAGGATGAATTATCTGGAGGGGGTGATCAGGAGTTTTATTGGTTTAAGGTCGAAAATGTACAGTCTTTCGTGCCAAAGTAGCACTATTAAAAAAAAGCAAAGGGAATATCTCGCAGTGTTGTGCAGTCAAACAATTACATGACAACTACAAAGAAGCAATTGTTCAATGAAAAGACTTTTCATCATGACAACGTAAAACTAAGATCTAATCTACATGAGATCAGCACAACAGTTGTAACAAGAAAAAAGTCGCTTGACAGAACAAACACAAAGCAAGTATTTGGTTAATCCAGAGTATTCATATGCAATTGGGCACTGGAGAACACAGTATAATCATATATCTTCATGCGGGAGTTTATATTTTTCTCAACTATATTCATCATCTAGTTTAGCTAAATTATTATTCATATTATAACGACTATAATAAAATAGTTCTTTCATTAATTCTAAGGATTCTTCCTTCACCATTCATGATTCTTTCTTAGCTTCCATTTTAGTTTCAATATGTTTTTGTTAATTCTCGTAAGGACTCTTCCTTTACCATTCTTGCTTCCTTCTGAGCTTCCATTTTAAACTCCAATATATTTTTGTAAAATTAATTGCTGGCCTACCATCTGGAACTGTGTCTGGTGGGTTATATCTGCAGTTCTTCCTTCACAAAGATCTTTGGGGGGATGGTCGCTTTGTTGTGTCAGTTTTCTCGCAGATAATACACAGGTGGATTCATTTTTTTTACAATTTTTTTTTATATTTCATATGGATCAACACTCACAAACTGGAATCTGTTGCCCTAATGCGAAGTGTCCCCCTTCTGCTTCTCCCGGTTAATAAAGATACCTTACTTTCAAACCAATTTGGTAGTAGTTTACTGGATGTAATGGATGAAGACTCCTCAGCAACATTTATATTGTTTTTCGTGTTGACGTTGCTTTGTACTGGTTTTAACCCTTTAAATTCTTCATTGTTCATGTGCACGCAGAAACTGAGGGCAGTCTTCTAACCCATTCTGTGTTTGCGATAATTATCAATAAGCTCGTCTGTAATACTGGTACGAGAAACGTCTTTCAGATAACTGTTTCGTTAAAGTTTTCTTCAACCAAAAGCCTGTGATTGGATCTGTGAGACTCCTGGAATTGCCTCTTTTTAATGGTGCTCTATGGTTTAACAACATTTTGATATTCACTTGTCACCTTTAAAATTATTTTCCATCATCGATTTGAATCAATGCAAGTATAAGTTATGGGGCCCATGGCGCTTTTGTGATATCAACTATATGGCAACAAGCAACAGCAAAGCACTCTTTTTTTGTTAAATGGGTTCAGCATCTTTGTATCTTGAAGCTAGTGTCAATGTCAATGACTGTCAAGTGCGTACTTAAAGTCTTGTGTTCGTGGCTAATCGTAATCATGGGATAATAATATTGAGGTGCCTTATGGCGTTTGCGTTGGTTGTCAAAAGTGGTTTGGTGCAGGTATAAATTTGCCAAAATCACAAATTGATGGTCACCAATCCTTTGCTAGTTTTACTGTCCCGTTAGGTGGCGACTTAAGTTTTTAAAATGTATGCAAATGAAGCTTAGTTTAGATACACCATAATCAATCCTTTGCTCGTTTTGTTCACGGTGAACTTCCCGCAACAAAATACTTAGCTTTTACCAAAGATTGAAAAATATTCCCTTCCAATATCACTTTTGGTGCATAATAGATTCTCTTGCATTTGTTTATAGGCGGGGCAGCCCAATGGGTTTACATTTGCTGCGACCAAAATACACAGAAGTCATACCAGACATTATGTGGCGCCGGCTGGCATGAAACATACGTAAACTAAAAAGAGCTGCATTGTGTGTCACTGGTTTTTGGTGGGGGCACGGCTGTCGTCGTGAATTTTGGTGAACGGCACTGCGATTTGTCTATGCCTGTTACGAAGAAAATATTCCTTTTCATCGCCATCTGGTCAACAGCATTAAAGCGTAAGCTGCATGTCCCTGTTTTTTTCAGTTTTGTCTTTTTTTCCCTAATGAAATACTAACTGACTCAATTACTCACTGCTTTTCACATAATCGTCTAAATAACTGCTGCGCTAGTATCCTCCATAGCTCGGTTGACTACAGCGCCTTTTTCTCTCTTCATTAGTTAATGTAGTTTACTAAATGTTGTCATATTGCTTCCGTGTAAAAGCAAGCGGCAGTCACCACCAAGAAACAGCGCCGCCTATCATCATTACGAGTGAAGCCATTTTCTATATTATTATATATATTATATATTATATATACATGATATATATATATCTATATTTCACATATTTTAAGACTGTCTAGGAATTCACACTCCCTTGCTTGGACTAGAAAAATCCCTTTAGAGCGCAATAGACAAGCTGCTTTTCGTTGCAAATGAAGTTGCTATATATGCGGAAATGACTTTTTTGCCTGAGTCTTCAAAATCTAGCTTGCCAAGATCTGCCTCAGCATAGAACAGATTCAACAGATGTCGCCACAAGACATTGTAAAGTATCACACACAACAGGTATGAAGCGCAACTGGGGTCAAGAATGGTAAAAAGCGTCGGACAAACGGTTCTTAGTTTGTACACTAAACTAGTAGGTAGAATTTGCGCCATTGATTCTGAAAGAAGATTTTATGTATGATTTAACTCAGGATCCAGTTTTAACAAAGTCATTAGAGTCTTCTAGGATGTGATCTATATTACAGATTTGGAACATTATTGTCGCCAGTAATAATGGGATTAATTACTTTTAATCATATAGATTTTATTTCCCTTAAAAATGCCCGAGACAGAAAACAGCAGCAGAATCAGAATACATTGAATCCCTGAAGGCGGCTCTGCCGAATCAGGTGGAGAAAGTGACCAGTAAAAAACACCCTGGAACGCGTTGCGGCAGGAAAAAAATTAGCAGAGTGGAACAAACAAAAAAAGTAAAAGTTACAAGCACAAAATAAACTCATAATAATAAAGTGCCAGAGCAACTGCCAGTTGTTTCAACGCAGCCTATAAAAACACAGAGAAGTTGATTCAAGTCCCGCAACGCCAAAGTCACCATGGAATATTGGGATCAAAACAGTTTTTCATTTTTGGAGTCATTGCTGCTGGGGGTGGTTATTACGGTTATAAAATATATAAGCAAACAAGAACAAAAACCAAAGCCGTCAAAAAAATCAGTGCCACTAAATACAGAAACTGAACAAAAAAAAACCATGCCAAAACTACCAACAACAAACTTCATTTTGATCCATTTCATATGCAATAATATTTTAAGAACGTAATAAGTAATTATAAGTTTGACTTGAATAAGAACTTGGCAGAACTTAGAGGATGACTTAATTACGATCTGGTGGACTGAGTTTAAGTCACTTTAGAAGTTACTTGATTGAGAACTTGGGGATGACTTGAGGATGAACTTGAGACTTGACTTGAGGATGACTTAAGTTAGAACTTATAAGTCACTTGAATTAAGAAACTTGAGGATGACTTGGAATGACTTGAGTTAAAAACTTAGGATGAACTGAGGATGACTTGGGTTCAGAAAATTTTGAGGGTGACCTTAAGTAGGAAACTTACTTAAAAATTACTTGATTAAGAACTTGAGGATGAACTTGAGGTGACTTGAGCACAACAGCCTTCTCTCCCAGTTTTCAATACTGCTGCTCATAAACACACAAAACAGGTGCTAACCAACCTCCTCCAAATCAAATAATACTGGCTGCTTATAAACCAAAAAAAATAATAACAAAATTAACTTACCTGTGACAGTACTGTGCCATGGGACCATCCTCATCTTCAACCACAGAACTTTCGACACCCAAATATAGTCCTTTTGTACGATCATCAATTTTTCAGCTTCAGTTTGTAGCTAATTGTTTTGTAAGTGCCCCCGTATTCTTTTGTTGTTATGCTTTCTCTTTTTTGCAATAATTTCTGCAGATTCATTTTTTATATATCTATAAAGGCTGTGACTATTTAATGACGCATTAAAAGTGAAAACCATTTTGCGCATGTGGCAACTTTTCCACCAACACTTGACACACCTTTCTGTTGATGCGATAGGTTTATTTTTTTCGTCCACATTGATCATTGATTAGATTGAACTTGACACCTTGAATCCATTTTAGACTATTTAACAACATCTCACGGCAACACTTAATTATGAATGCCTCAGACGTCGAATT
>JADBJO010015546.1:5000-7500 GCA_016801955.1 Conus betulinus
CTTCCTCGTTGCTCTGCTACCACAGACCACACACAGAGAAATGGACAGAGAGCAGAGTTGAGTGGTAACACGAACACAACCATGGCGTCATACACACTGTACAAAGCAGTAACACCACCCGATGACATCATCAACATCACCAGACCTAACGTCAACCAAATACAGCGTTGGTGATTGCGATTTTTTCGATCATGTGAGCTGAAAAGTACACTGACCGTTTCCTGAGATCGAGTTTGATTCTAAACGTGGGTAATCGTTTGTGGACAACAGCAGTGAAACCCACAATTATCAAGCAGAAAATGAAATTGGTGATCAGAACAACTGTAAACCATTTAAAACGGGTTGACAACGTTGTAATGAGTAAACAGAGCCAGACGACACAGGCCGGACTGGCCACGCAGACCCCAGTGTGACAAACCAGGCAAGAACGGTACCAGTGACAACACGATTCCGACCATCCATGCCGTAGAAACAGCTGCAACTGTACATTGTCTGCATCGCTCTGATTGACCAGGGAAACCAAGGATGATGACATGATCGAGAATGATGATCATACTTATTAAAATGGGCACTTCATTGGATACGAAATATAGGAAACCATTGACCTTGCACATAGCACTGTGTATCCAGTCTTTTTCCACCTGGATATATTTTCCATGCAACACATCCCATCTGCTACAATGGTTATGGTCACGTGACCTCCCATACAGATATGACCAAACTGCAGATGCCCAATGGCAGCTAAGAATTTGTTTTCAAACATCGCACTGGCTACAAATGAAGCTACCAAGCCAACTGAATTACCTAATATGGCAGACATACCCACTGACCAGAAGAAAATTCTGTATAAATCAGATGGTAGCAGAGAATCACATGAAGCAAGTATGGTGTGAGGTGCCAGACATTTTACCTTGGCTGAATGCTGGGGAAGGAGATGATCACAGCAAAATCTGTAGTCGGATGATAAAATCGTTTTAATGTGCAAGGCATTGGATAAGGAGTCCCACGGAAAGTTTTCAACTGGATTCCATCGTATATCAAGCTCGGCCAGTCGAGGTACATTTGTGAATCCCGTAAACCTGATGCTTTTGATCATAGAGGAAGACACATTGAACCATCTGGCATGATACAAGTATATAGATAATAAACTGTTAGCAATAGTGGGATGTGTACTTGACAGACTCAGTCGTCTCAGTCCATAATTGACGTATTTACCCAGTTGATTTGTAATCTGACTGAGGGGATTGTAAGCCAGGTACAGTGTTCTGAGGTGTGGTAACTGCAAAACATCAGCAATTTCAAGCGTATCTAAGTTGTTTTTTCGAAAGATCAATATACTGCAGATTGAACAGAGTAAAACTTGAGATATTCACCATGAAGCACTCGGACAAAATCAAATGAATCAAATGTATGTTTTCAGCAAAATATGCTAAAAGAATTCCCGTGCCTTTGGCGTCTACGTACCGAAGTTCGGGGAATAGGTCAGGATGAAACGGTTTCCTACATAAGAAAGAATGACCTTGACACAGACATCCTTTGGGACAGGTCCTGTCACACATCAGTTCATCATCTCGCTGTGGACACTGACCCCAACCATCACACAGATGATCTCCATGTATGCAAACTTCAGAATCTTGACACCGATAGAATCCATTACAGGTCCTTCTCTCACAGTCTTGTTCGTCTTCTCCATAGACACAGTCAGACCATCCATTACACAGGGTGTAGACAGGGAGACAGTACAGCCACTCTGCTATGCAACGATAATGACTCTCTGGACATGGTTCGTCATTGCTTATCTTCTGCTGAGTGAAGTAGCCCGTGCCATCTAAGTTGATATGCAAGTTTTGTTCGCCTCCATTATTGAAAAATTGCGTGTTTTCGTAACAGTTTTTTTCGTCAGAGTCGTCCAAACAGTCGGAGTATTCATTACAGCGTTGACTCTCGGATACACACTGACCATTCTCACACACAGAAACCAGAACATGAGGGGTGTACACACAGAATGACTCATCACTGGCATCTGGACAGTCCTCTTTAAAGTCACACACCAGAGTGAAATGCACAGTCATGACATCATCATCATCACACGTGAACAAGACTGAGGCATACTCCGCGGGACTGAGCACCGTAGTGTTGTGTTGATCCTTTATCCCCCTGCTGGTGTGCGACACTGTAACTTGGCTCCTCTTTCAGAAAAGCCGTTGTCATCGCACAACAAGAATTGATGGGCCACATGTCTGCCAGGACCAATGGATATATCTGTCGAGTGTTCGTTAAGGTACTTGGCACCGAATATAATTCAACGCGAGGAGGAAACACATTGGCATCTTGAGATGGAGACTGACACAGGACATCTTTGAGTTTTTCGCTATCATGTTCTATTTTCATAGAAATAAGGTCAAACTCTCTGGATGCTCTGGTGCCTTTGTGTGTATCTACGTCATCTTGTAATTGAAAATGATCCATGATGTAGGCCACGGTGGTGTCTTCCCAAACG
>JADBJO010015546.1:12500-43444 GCA_016801955.1 Conus betulinus
CACATACTGTTAGTTAGGCAGAATTATTTACCACTGCACACATGAATGCTTATTTCCTCCTATTTCTTCTATCTAAGACATAAGAGCAAGCTTTGTTTATAATTCAATATTTATTGAAGTCATTGCAACACCAAGCTGCTCTGTAAATTGCTGGAATGGTGTTCAGTTACTTATCCTTTAGATAAGATAAGATAAGATAATGTTGCTTATAGCCCAGTCAACCGCAAAGGGCCATATCAGGGCTGTCACCACGTTAAAACCAACTCATAGGTCATTCATTCACACAATTCTTTAAAATACATCGTCTAAAAACTCAACCAAAAGTTTGTTAAAAATCTTTCCACTGTAAAATCTCAGATCCGATGAAAAAATGTTAACCTCTTTCAAGAACTCAAAGACTGCATCTGGCAGAACATCTCTGAACAAGGTTTTCATGGAATCTGCTGTAAAATGTTTGTGTCTCACATTATGCAAGTCCCAACACTCTAAAAGAATATGTTTCACTGTGAGTGGCACATGACATGGAATGCACCACGGAGCGTCTTCACTCTTTAAAAGGTATGAATGGGTAAAATACGAATGGTCGGTGTGCAGCCGGCACAGAACTGTTTCTTCTTTACAACCACCAGACGTAGATGAGAGGAATCCTTAAGGTTTGGATGGATCTGAAAGAGTTTGTTATCCGTCTGTGTATTCCAATCCTCCTGCCAGAGGTTTCTGATATAATCGTTAATTTTGGGTTTCAGATCTGAGCAGGGGATATATATGTTGGACATTTTCTCTCTTGTGGCATTCTTGGCCAAACGATCAACCATTTCATTCCCTTCGATGCCAACATGACCAGGAACCCAAGCCAGAAGAATGTTGTAACCCTCCACTTTCAACTTGGTAAAAAGTTCAAAGAAGTGTAAAAGTTCGGGATGCTGGAGGTTGCAGCCAACTATGGCCTCTAAAGCTGACAGCAAATCTGACAGAACCAGAAAGTCCCTCTTCGTAGATTGTGAGATTATCCTCAGTGCCAGAACCAGAGCTGTAACTTCAGCAGAGTAAGCAGAAGCATTTCAAGGAATATGTTCTAACAATATTTGAGAAGGAGTACCAGGGCAGTAGGCTGCACAGGCCACCTTATCTTCAGACTTGGAACCGTCAGTGAAAATTTTCTGATAGGATGAGAATTTTGAACAGAGTTCAGCATACAATGCCTTGTATGCCAGAGAGCTGGTGGACTCTTTGCGAAAAGCTGCAAGATCAAAATGAATCTCTGGTGTGGAAAAGGTCCATGGAGGCTGATCTGGACACTTGGAAAACTTGGACACAACTCCTAGGTCTAGATAACATTTGTCAAACGGTTATCCAAAATTGTTGTGAACAGTTTTCCAGCACAACTCAAAAGTGGTATACTTCTATCATTGTTACAGTCCAATTTACTACCTTTTCCTTTGTATATTGGCAGAATAAGTCCAATCAACCATTCTTCTGGTATGGTTCCTGTATCAAGAACTTTATTGAAAAGTTTACAATAACTAACTTTTTTTTATAACTGGAATGTTGTTTTACATATTCATTTCGTATTTTATCTATCCCACAAGCCTTTCCATTCATAAGTTGCTGTACAGCTTTTTCAACGTCTTCGTCACTTATTCGTGCATTTAGAAATTCAAGATCATATTGCGAGTTATAGACAGTATCACTTTCATTCTCAACACTATCTGGTTGAACATTCAATGATTTAAAATGTAAGAAAAGATCATCCATACTAACAGAGCATTTTTTTTATTTCTCTTTTTGATTTTAATGTTTTCCCAATATTCTTTGTGTCTATTAGCTTTTAGATTACACATCTTCTTATGCCAGTGTTTTGTGTAAACTCTATTCGATTTTCTGAGAACGTTTTTGTGATAGCAATGCATAGGCATCGGCAACAGAAGCGTTTTCATTATCAAGTACATTGTTTAATTGCTGTATGCTTTTAGTAAGTAAGTTTTCTTTAAACATCTCATCTTTAGATGGGTCCCACAGCTTAATGTTTGTATAAAACAAAGGTCTTCCTGTTTCTGGACATCTTACACTTCTATTATTTTCATTGGAATTTGAACTTTGATTGAAGGTATTGTTTGATCTTCTCCACGAAATGCTGAGAGATAAAAAAATTGGACTGTGAACATCTGAAAGCATGGCGTCAAGGGATCAACACTTAGTCAGCAATATGTGTAAACAAATATGGTGAACCCAACATATAATCAATCACAGTACATCCACTGCTAGTGCATCGACCAATACCTGCATCTCTGCCAACTCTCCCATTAAACATAAAAAAATTCTGTGATTTGCAAAAATCAGTAAGTTGATAGCCATAGTTATTAGGTCGACGTATATCCTGAGAACATTTCGCAATAGGGATATCAAAATCTTCAATACACAGGTGAAAACTATCGGCAATAATGTCATTGATATTTGTATCAAGCTTCAGAATTCAGGCAGACATTTAGTATAAGCATTAAAATCTCCATAAGAAGTACAAGGCAGTTAGAATCGTGACATGTAAGCCTAGATTCCAAATCATCAAAACAGGTAACTGAACCGTAAGCAGTTCCCTCTAGGTGAATATAAACTGAACCGACGAGCAGATCTTTATAACCTGTCAACAAGTTTGTTGATTTTCAACCACAAAACAGTCACTATCATCATTGGCCCCAGGTTCCAATGCCTATATAAATCTTCATGTATGTTTTTTTTTTATAGGCAATGGCTATGCCACCAGATCTTTGATGTGAAAAGTATTTTCGACTAATCAAAGCAATAGAGTAACCAAAATTACTAAAGCAGTCCACTTAATACTCAGAGTCTTGTGCATCAGTTCTACTTTCGGTGAATGTTAATATGTCAAACTGGGAAATATAGTTCGTAAATTCTATAACCTGCAGGCGACTTCTTAGTCCACAAACATTGAGGGACATGAAAGACAAACTACATTTAGAACTAGAAAAACTTGAAGAACAATTCAAACTAGAAACACTGTCAAGGCTTGAATATGGATGTACATCACCACATCCTCCAGCAGACCCCTATGGCTCACAGACAAGGAGGTGCTGCATCCCTAGGAACTTGAAGTCCACATCGACGCCCAACTTTAAGAGGTCGTCAGGACTGTCCACCATCACAACTTGCGCCCTCTCCTGACCAGGGATCTTCTTCAGCTCGCACCGAAGTCTGCCATCAGGAGTAGTTGAAACCTTGTCCACTTTGCCCGACTTATTCACCAGTTGAAGAAGCCTGCGGCAAAGGACAGTCAGATCTCGTTCAGATAGATGCTCTTGTATTGGTCTATCTTATGCAGCTCCTTCTTCTTCCTCATGACCTCACCTTTCACACGTATAGAAAGAAACTTTACAAGCACAGGCCTGCACTTGCCACTAATCTTCTTGCCGTTCCTATGTACAACAGAAAAGTCCGAGGCCTTCACTTCACACCCTGCCTCGTAGAGCAGTTTCGCTATCTTCTGATTAAGGTTCTCTTCTTCTTCAGGCAGATTAATGATCCGCACTGTTTCCCGCCTGGTGTATTGTTCCTGACGATCAAGGGAGTAGTGCAGCTGCAGGTTTGATTTCTGCACTTGTTGGAGAATTTCCGTGTTTTTCTTGAAGACAGAGTCCATCACTCCAGTAATCACCCTCTCCAACCCCTTCACAAACAAACTTTCCATTTCTTTGGCAATCACTGGAACAAGAACTGATGAAGACTTTAGGGAGTACATAAAAGCTTGCAACAAGACTTCTCGGGCATGCCGGAAAGCCAAGGCCAGGCATGAATACACCATCGCTGAGGAAGCTAAAGTAAATCAGAAACCTCTTTTTAGTCATATGTGAAATAAAAAAAAAACTAGCCCCAGAACTGGCATATCTGACTTAAAGAAGGATGACAGCTCAATTGCAAAGACAGACAAAGAGAAAACCCAAGTACTCAATAACTTTTTCCAAAGTGTTTATACAAATTAATTACAAAAGAACCAGATGGAGATCTGCCAACGCCACCCGATTATGATTTCGAATCAGCACTCACAAACTTCAGCATTACGAAAGAAGAGGTGAAGAAACTACTCAAAGGGTTGAAGGCTGCAGGCATGGACGGCATACCAGGAATTCTCCTTGTAGACAGCAGACTCAATAGCTTTACCCATCAGCAATATCTTTCGGAAATCTTTGGAGAAAGGCCACATCTCCAATGACTGGCAAAAGCCAAACATTACCCTAATTTTCAAGAAGGAGAGCCGCTCATCCCCAAACAATCACAGGCCCATCAGGCTAACCAGCATCCTATGCAAGTCAATGGAAACACTCTCGTCAAAGCTAAAGCTCTAGAGCACATGCAGCATAATCATCTTATATGTGAACAACAACATGGCTTCACACCTGGCTGTTCTTGCAGTACTCAGGTGTTGGACATCTTTGACTTCTGGACCCAGACACTTGACGATGGCGGGAAAATCAACGCAGTGTACACATACTTCAAGAGGGCTTTTGACAGTGTCCCCCACCATCGTCTCCTGCTGAAGATTGATGCACTTGGAGTCCGAGGCAATGTCCACATGTGGATCAAAGACTTCTTGACAGATCGAACGCAAGTGGTCACGGTGAACGGCGAGACATCTGAGGAATTTGCAGTAACAAGTGGCATCCCACAAGGAAGCGTCCTCGGCCCCCTGCTATTTGTTGCCTACATCAATGACCTGCCCTGGCATGCCAAGAACGAAGTCCGCATCTTTGTTGACGACACTGAGCTATTTGCACGGAGTGATGAGGTTGAGGCCCGGGAGTCCTTACAACAAGATCTGGACAACTGCGACTGGTCAGAGAACTGGCTCTTTGGTTTCCACCCCCAGAAGTGTTGCGTGATGAGATTAGGCCACAGTCCAGATGAGCACACATGCACCATGAAGATGACAACAAACAGCCAGAAAAGCGACACAGCTTAGCTGAGACAGAAGCAGAGAAGGATCTGGGAGTAGTGATCGACAGGAAACTGACGTTCAAGAACCACGTTGCCCAAGCTACAGCCAAAGCCAATCGAACACTTGGAGTAGTCAGAAGATCCTTCGACCACCTCTCGGATCGTACCTTCGTTCAGCTCTACAAGTCACTAGTTATACAGATGCTGGGGTATGGACATTCCATTTGCTCCCCACACTGCTGGCAGAAAGGTCTACAGCAGGATGTGGAAGACGTGCAGCGTCGACCTACAAAACTCATGAGAAGACTGACAGAGAAGCCCTACCCTGAACGTCTCCGAGAACTGAAGCTCCCCAACCTAGAATTCAGAAGGCTCCGAGGCGACATGATTGACACGTACATGTACGTCACAGGGATCTACAATACAACAAGCCCGCAATTTGAACCGTACACAGGACATGAGACCAGAGGTCACAGCAAGAAACTCACCAAAAATCTAGTGCGCCGGCAAGTCCGAGGCAATTTCTTCTTGGAGAGAGACATGGAACAGCCTTCTCGAGTCAGTGGTGACAGCACCCACCCTGAATACCTTCAAAACCAGACTTGATGCCCAATGGTCAGATCATCCAAGGATTTACAACCCCAAGTGCTACCAGCCAAACGACTAACTCAACTGAGATTGACAATCTTCCCACCGTTACGTCAGTAAGTTGTAGGTCAGATCAATAGAGCGATGAACCGATCTATGAAAGATCTTTCAACATCGAAAACTACAAGTACGCCCCCTCACGAAGACGACGTTGCCACCCTTAACAACTTGTTCAGATGCAGCGCAGGACAGACTATAGACGATATTCTTTCCTTCCGAACACCATCCAGGAATGGAACGAGCTGCCTAGTACTACCGTGGCAGCTGACACTCTGGACACCTTCAAGTCCAGAATGCCACCCAGCAGTTAGTTTAGTTAAGTAGGTTGCCCCCCCCCCCCCCCCCCCCCCCCCCCTCTCCCCCCCCTAATTTTTTTTTCTTGATGTAGTAGCCTGCCAGGTAAACCCAATCAGCATTTTGGAGTCAGGGTTAGGTTTTATTCTCACTATCTAGGTCTTTCACTTTCTATCCACAATTTTTTTTTCTTATTCTGCAATCATCTCTAAAGTTCTACAATGGCAGAAAAATCAACATGATGATTGAGGCCATTCAACTGGATGATGATGATGATGATGATGAAGTACAAGTAGAACATCGCAATAACGTCACTGTCACATTGACGTCATTCTGGTTCTGATTCTCTCCTTTAGATGTTTTCTTGCTGGAGATTTTCTGCTGGCACGGTTTCGTCGCATTCAGTCTGTGCAAAATGCTCTCCTGCACCTTGTCACACGATCCTGCTGTCGACGCCCTCACCAGCTTCTGCACGACACTGTCCAAACTAGATCTAGCATCCTGCCACTGCACTGCAGAAGTAGAAGCAGAAGCCGACATTCTCGCGCGGTTCAGTTCAAAGCCAAAATAACAGAAAATAGACCACTCACTTGATCAAAAGTCAAAAAAGCGGCACAAACTGAAGTCCAGAATACTTAACTACTTTATGACTAAGGTTTCAAGTTTAAAGTAAAAGAAAAACTAACAGAAAAGAAGGAAAAAAAACACAGCTCATAATCTCAGCTGCCCATCAGAATGATCCGGAAGTGGCCCGAGCGCGCGCGCACGCACACACACACACACACACACACACACACACACACACGTACGCACGCACACACACACACACACACACACACACACACACACACACACGCGCGCGCGCACGCACACACACACACACACACACACACACACACACACACACACACACGCGCACGTGTAAGTGTCTTTGGTTTAAGTGTATCCATTTAAAACACTAATCTGTGCACATACAATTGAAACAGATGCAGCATTTGTAGCAGTGTTGCAGTACAGACTAGCAGACGAAGTCCGCCACCGAAACACTGCGCATGCGTCTTACCCATGATTCTTTTGTTTTTAACTGTTCGCCTTCATGAAAACACAACGAAGCATCGTGTCAAGCCTTGCGACTTGTATGTATGATTTTTGTATGAGTTAAGATACCCACTATGCATTACATGGTGGCAGCGAACGAGGATAATTGTAGTAAAAGAGAACCTTTTACTGCCGAAACCCACATAAGAGCCAATACTGTACTTCGTTCATCGAACGATTCAGATTAATCAGAGTCAGAATGTTTCGTCATTTCAACAATGGATCATTCTATACCACGTATGGATCTGGACATCAGACAATCTGTTTGATGCGTTAAAGCTCTTTGAACAGCGAATCAAATTGTACATGAAAGCTAAGAAAATAATTGATAATGAAGAGAAGGTAACTTACATACTGCTTCAAGTGGGAGAGGAAGGAATAAGGCGTTATAATGCCTGGACTTTAACTGATGCTGAAAAGAAAGATTCAGAAGTTATTCTCCAAAAATTCAATGAGCAACTTGAGCCAGCGGAAAACTTCGGTGTACGTAGACTGAAACTCATGGGATTCAGACAAGCAAGAAACGAATCTCTGGATGACTTTGTTAACAGAGCAAAACTGCAAGCTAGGAAATGTGACTTCAGAGGAGGAGAAGAGGATGAGCGCATCCTTGAACTAATAATAGCTGGAACACCTGATGATGATTTTAGAAAAACACTCTATCCAGGAGAGAGAGAATTCAAACTAAATGATGCTCTCCCATTAGGCAGGACATGTGAAGCCACAACAGCCCATATCAAACAATTAAAGGACATGCAACCAAAGACAAAGGAAATTGATGGAATACAAATGCCATCTATCACACGCAGCAACTGTGGAGGCAGACACAAAGTGAAAGCATGTCCAGCATTTGGCACAAAATGTAGCAAATGTGCGAAATACAACCACTGGGCAAAAGCATGCAGATCAAGAACATTTGAACATGAAACGTACGAAGGACAGCACAGATATGAACGACAAGGAAAAAAATGTTTAAAAACAGAATTCATGATATGCAGAACAATGATGAGTTGGAAGAAAATTTTGATGTATTAGCATTTGATAACATTCAGATTTCCTCTATGAACTCAAGAAATGAAGCCTCTGTCTCGCTCAACGTACGGTTGAAATCTCGTCCTGGCGTCCACAACCTTCTCCTAAAAACAGACACTGGTGCTCAAGGAAATACCCTACCACTGAAAACCTTTCGGAAATATGTTCCTGATCGCACCACAAAGGATGACAAACCTGTACAAGCAATTGCAAAATCAACATGCCAGGTGAATCTGACAGCCTACAATGGGACCAGAATACCATGCTGAGGTGTCACTCGATACCTTGCAGATTCAAATATTCCGCATGGGAACAAAGTTTTATACTGTAGCTAGATGTTGATGGACCATCAATCACTGAACTTCCATCATGTGAAAGCCTTGCAGTAGTGACAATGCACTGCAATGTCAATGCCTCAGCACCTGTTCAGAGCAGCAAAAATGACAAGCCTCAACACACCAATAATGTGAAAAATCTGACACAGCAATATCCAGGACAGTTTGACAAGATAGGAAAATGTCCTGGAGAGGTCAAACTCTTCACATATCCTAATGTTCAACCACATATCGACGCTCCACGTAAAACTCCAAACTGCACTCAGAGGCAATCAAGACCCAGCTAGACGAAATGGAACAAAATGGCATTATCAGAAAAGTGACAGGACCTACTGACTGGGTTTCAAGTTTGCCATATTCTCACGAGAAAAGTGGAGAAATACGCATCTGTCTTATTCCAAGACATTTCAACAAAGCCTTGAAAAGACCATATCACAAAACTGCTACAACACAGAACTGACTCACCTGTTCAGAGGGACAAAAGTATTCTCCAAGCTTGATGCCAAATCAGGCCACTGGGCTGTTCAGCTTGACCTGGAATCACGGCTATTAACAACCTTCCAATCACCATTTGGGCGGTATTGCATCCAGAGACTTTCTTTTGGTCTATCTGTACCACAAGACATTTTTTTCAACTCAAAATGAATCAGATCCTAGATCAAGTTGAGGGAGCTGTTGGCATTACGGATGACATAGTTGTTTATGCCAAAACAGATGAAGAAATCGGAACTTGATGGAGGTTGCAGAAAAAAATGGACTCATGTTCAATTCCGAGAAATGTGACATAAAAACCAGCTCCATCACATTCTTTGGCATGAAGCACACAGCTGATGGCGTGCATCCAGATCCAGACAAAGTCAATGACTTGAAAATGTGCCGACACCCAAATCAAAGAAAGAAAGTACAAGAAATTCTTGGGCTTCAACACGTACCTCTCACCGTTCATTGAGAACCTGGCTGAAAAATCCTCAGTGCTGCGTGAACTCCTCAAGGAGACTCAGCATTCATATGAGAGGCCCACCATGAAGAATGTTTTCAAAAACTGAAAGAAACAATATCAGAAAGGTCGACGCTACAATATTTCGACACTCAAACAATCCTCATTCTTCAAGTTGATGCAAGCATTCACGGACGTGGTGCAAGCATCACACAAGACGGACTACCCGTGGCTTATGCTTCAAAGTCACTGTCTGACGCTGAAACCAGTTATGCCTGCATAGAAAGAGAGCTGTTAGCCATCGTTTTTTGAGAACAGAGATTCCATCCATATCTCTATGGACGGAAGTTCAAAATCTTGACTGATCACAAACCACTTGTGATGATCCTGCAAAAAACTGCTAACTCAAGCACCACCACACGACTGCAGCGGATGATGCTCAAGCTGCAAGGATACCAGTTTGAGCTAGAGTACAGACCAGGCAGGAAATGGCGCTTGCTGACACTCTATCGAGATTGCCAAACAAAAACAACAAGAAAACAATAGACCTATATGTGCGAGTTGACTTGATGCCATTCTCTGGAGAACGCACCAAAATTCTCCGAGAGGAAACCAAAGCAAATCCCACTCTCAATACTCTTATAGAGATGATCACCAATGGATGGCCAGAAAACATCAAAGATGTCCCTCAAAACATCCGAACGTACTGGAACTTTAGGGATGAACTCTCAACTAAGATGGAATCATTCTGAAAGGATCAAGAATAGTCATCGTAAGTGATTAAGAAAAGGTTATTCTTGATCAGCTCCACTATGTGCATCAAGGCATAGAAAAGACCATCCTCAGAGCCAAATATTCCGTTTATTGGCCCAGCATGAACAAAGACATTGAGTCGCTCATCAAGAGATGTTCAGTATGCCAGGAACATCAGCCATCTCAGCAGAAGGGGGAATTGCACCCACATGAAGTTTCCCAGCAGCACCATGGGAAACTCTAGGGACAGATCTCTTTCACTTTGAGGGATCAGAATACCTTTTGATTGCAGACTGCTTCGGCAAATACTTCATAGTCCGCAAACTTGGACATGACATGGGGAGCAGTGCAGTAGTGGATGTTATGAAGCGTCTTTGTGGAGCATGGGATTCCATCAAAAATCATAAGTGACAATGGTCCACAATTCAGTGCTGAGACATTTGCCCCGTTTCGCAAAACAGTGGAACTTTGTACACGTTACATCATCGCCATGATACCCAAAATCCAATGCGTTCATCGAGCGTCATGTCAGGACAGTGAAAGCCACACTGACCAGATCTCTCGAAGCAAAAACTGACCCTGATCTTGCACTGCTTTGCCTCAGGACAACCCCCATATCAGCAAACCTTCCAAGCCCTATCGAAATCATGACTGGCAGGAATGCAAAAGTGAAACTTCCCACCAATGTTCCTCATACCAACTCAATACCAAACTATGAGAGGATCCGTGAAGAACTCCAGCATCGTCAAGACATCCAAAGGAAATTGTTTGACAAATCAGCCACCACCCTGCCACTGCTCACTCCTGGACAACAAAGTCGTGTTCAGGACAATAATGGGAAGTGGAAGGAAGAAATGGTTGTCATGAGATGCAAGGAACCAAGATCATATGTAGTCGAAAACCCCACAGGACAACTGCTGAGAAGAAATTGGGTACATCTACGGCAGATTCCTCAAAATGCACCTGCTCAAGAAGAAATACAGGAACCAGGGCAATCAATCAGTCAAATACCCACTTCAGTAAGCTCACTGCCATCATCTGTCCCACCACTGAACAATGAAACTCAAGAGCAGTATATGGATCGTTGAGGAGCATATATTCTAGAAGTGGCCGAATTGTGCGACAACCAAAAAAGCTTGACTTGTAACTATAATCAAAAGACTTAGACAAAACCCCCTGCTCCTACCCGACAGTGTGTTAGTTCAGAGACTCGGGTGAAAGACCCCGCTCCTCTGTGGATATGATATGATTATCCAACAGTGTATCGAAATTTTGTTTGTTTTTATAAGAGGGGAAGTATGATAGTGTTGCAGTACAGACTAGCAGACGACGTCCGCCACCGAAACACTGCGCATGCGTCTTACCCATAATTCTTAGTTTTTAACTGTTCGCCTTAATGAAAATACAACGAAGCATCGTGTCAAGCCTTGTGACTTGTATGTATGAGTTAAGATACCCACTATACATTACAGCATTCACATACTATGATCTTAATTTACGCATGTGTTAGTTTAATCATGAGTGCACACACAGACACATACATACACACACACACACACACACACACACACACACACACACACACACATGTGCGCGCGTGCGCGCCCGCGCGTGCGCGTTTTCCCTACTTCTGTTGTGCGCACGTATCCGCCCTCCTCTGTTCAAAAAACAAAACAAAACAAAAAACACAAACAAACAAACAAACAAAAGAAACCCTACAAAATGGTGACATTGGCCTGTGCAATAGGTTGCGAAATTCTATGCAGTTAGAAGAAGGAAACACAAGACATTTCCTTCTGTGCAAGGATAAGGCTTTTTACCCCTTAAAGGTGATTTTTTTTTTTCTTTCTTTTTTTTTTCTTTTCTAAATGAAATCTGAAAATGAACACAAATGCATTTTGCACTTTCCAGTCAGTCCAAGTCACCTTGATCGTTACCAAACGTAATCCATATTTGTACAGATCTCTCTCTCTCTCTCTCTCTCTCTCTCTCTCTCTCTCTCTCTCTCTCTCTCTCTCTCTCTCTCTCTTGTGGGAACGCAAGCCTCTCTTATCATCATTGTCATTATCATTATGATTCTTATTCTTATTATATCTATCTACACACACACACACACACACACACACACACACACACACACACACACACACACACATATATATATATATATATATATATATATATATATGTATATATATATATATATATGTGTGTGTGTGTGTGTGTGTGTGTGTGTGTGTGTTTAAAACTTCCTTTTATCATCCTATTTTTAACAGATGTTGCTCCCCAAGGGGTTGAGCACTTTAAGATTTTTATTAGGCGTTTTAGCAGTATTTTTGATATATATATATATATATCCTGTATTTTAGTATATATGATATATATATATTAAAACTTCCTTACCATACCCTGACGACTGCACCAGCAAGAAACAGCGCTGTAGGTTTTAGCTTTTACATTTTAATCAAAGTTTTAACAAATATATATATATATATATATATATATATATATATATATATATATATATATATATATATATATATATATATATGTGTTTAAAATAAGGTATAAAAGAAAGTGTTAAAACTACAATATTGTTTCGAGCGCTTGCTGTCTTCAGGATGGTTTAGTGTCACTCACTGCCGGTGTTATATAGCCTGATGTGCCGAAAATACACGTGAAGCCAACTCGCACATCAGGCTATATAACACCGGCAGTGAGTGTGACACTAAACCATCCTGAAGACAGCAAGCGCTCGAAACAATATTGTAGTTTTAAAACTTCCTTTTAATACCTTATTTTAAACAGATGTTACTCCCCAAGGGGTTGAGCACCTTTGAATTTTTATTAGGCTTTTTAACAGTTATATATATATATATATATATATATATATATATATATATATATATATATATATATATAATGCTGAACAATTAAGTATTGGGGGAAAACAAGTGCAAGTTAACCATTCTTCCATCATTATAGTATGACTTGGCAAAGATTTGAAATTGAGAGGGAAAAAAAAAAAAAAAAATATATATATATATATATATATATATATATATATATATATATATATATATATATATATATATATATATATCACTAATATGCCTAGTAAAACTTTAAAGCGCTCAAGCCTTTGGGGAGCAACATCTGTTAAAAACAAAATATTAAAAAGGATTCTCTAAAACTCTACAAATTTGTTTCGAGCACACAGCTCTCTTCAGGATGATTTTTGGGTCGCCTACCGCCGATGTTATATAGCTTATTGGGCCCAATGTCACTGTTTGCACGTGCGGGTTGGCTGCACATGTTTTTTGGGTTTCAGGTTGTTATTCAGGGTGCGTTTGCTGACAACGATTTCCATTTGTGCCTGCAGTTGTTTACTATTTCTACTTTAGTATTTAGAGTTGCTAACTGTGGATTACATAGTATTAACCATTCTTCTGTTGAACATAGGTTGCATCTTTTTGAAATATTATTGTACGGTGATGCCCTTTCATGATTTCCAAGATATATTATAGTTTTTTTTATCTTTAAGTCTCCAAATGTGTTTGCTCAGGTTTTTTTTTTTTTTTTTTTTTTTTGTATTTTTTCTTTATTGAATGACTGTTTATGGTTTTTGCTTATCTAGTTTTGAAGTGGTTTTCAGTAATCCCTATATATGTTTCTTTTTCATTTTCTGATGTCACAGTGGCTTGGTATACAATGTTACTGTAGAGGCATTTGTTGCTTAAGGGACACAGTTCTTTTTTGGTGCAGTCGCAAGATTTCCTTTCTTCACCCTTCTTTACTGTGTTGCTTTTCATTTTGTTGGATGAATCAATTATATTCTTAAGGTTAGGCATGCATGAATATGATAGTTTGATGGTGTTTTTGTTGAATATTTTGGACAGTTTGTGTTCTTTTGGGAATGATGTTGTCAGTTTTAAAAAAAAAATTCTTTCCCTATGTTTGTTTTTACTCTTCCATCATATGGAGGGTTATACCATGTGATTTTCCTTTTCCTGTTTTTCCTATTTTTGTTCATGTTGTTATCTGGGCTGTATTGTAGTTTGTAGTTGTAACCACTTTTTTTTGCATATTTTTTGCTAATCTCAGACATAAGAGCAAGCTTTGTTTATAATTCAATATTTCTTGCAGCCATTGCAACACCTAGCTGCTCTGTAAGTTGCTGGAATGGTGCTCGGTACTTATCCTTGGAATTTATTGTTTTATTCTAATTTAGTCCCTTGTGGATTCATTCCAAGACTGGCCCTCAGCACTTGTGTCTTAAGAGGTTATCTTTTTTATATTTTCTACTTTTCACAAGAAGAATATATATATATATATATATATATATATATATATATATATATACATATTTATATATATCCAGAGAGAGACAGAGACAGAGAGAGAGAGAGAACTGAAATTGAAAGTGAAAGTGTTGGAAAAGGACATACTCGTTCTTGTTCTTGTTCGCGAGGTACACTTAGCATTAATCTGTGAATTTTCTACCGTAATGAAAGACATTGCACTTGTTGCCAGAGCTGTCCTTTTTGTTCAAATCATTTCAACGACAGATGAGAACCATAACTTTTATTATCACTTACCTTCATTTAGCGTTCAGCTTACTGAAGTATTGAAGAACAGAAATTTGATTATATTTTGTCGTAACAGTCACACTTTTCAACATAACTTACCAGGTTAACTTTCAAATCAAAATAAACAAATGAAGTCTGACCTCCAGCATTTTCTATCTATAGTTTATCTTTCATGTCTAGAGACAAGACTACTGAACAATACGAGAAAAGATGATAACAGAGGAATAGGTGAAACTTGACAAAGCCACACCATTTCTGAAAGAAAAGTCATGAAATGTGTATTTGTCTTTGAAGTCATACCCATAGTTTGAGTGAGTAAGTGACAGCGCTGTTTTGAGTCGAGTGCAAGACAATAGGTAAGGTGATGGACTACTAACAACAGAAAGGTTTAAAAAAAAAAATAAAAAAAACTTATCACTTCGCAGGCAGGGACATGTCAAATACATCAAATACATTACAGACATAGTAGATGGAACGTCGGTTCTCGTGTTTGTTGATTTACACCGCTCGTATATTTGCCTCTCTCTCTCTCTCTCTCTCTCTCTCTCTCTCTCTCTCTCTCTCTCTCTCTCTCTCTCTCTCTCTCTCTCAGTGCGTGTGCATGCGTGCGTGTGCGTGTGTGCGTGCGTGTGTGTGCGTGTAGGTGTATGTGTGTGTGTGTGTGTATGTGTGTGTGTGTGTGCGCGCGCGTGCGTGTGAGTGTGCGTGTGTGCGTTGTGCGTGCGTGCGTACATGCGTGCGCGCTCGCGTGCGCGTACTTGCTAGCGTGTGTGCGTGTGCATACGTGTGTGCATGCTTGCGTGCGCGCGCGCGAGCCTGTGTGTGCGTGTGTGTGTGTGTGTGTGTGTGTGTGTGTGTGTGTGTGTGTGTGTGTGTGTGCTAGCGTGCGCGTGTGTGTGTGTGTGTTGTTGTGTGCGTGCGCGCGTGTATGTGTGCGCGCGCGCGTGCGCGTGCGTGCGTGCATGAGTGCGTGTGTGCGTGTGCGTGAGAATGTATGCCTGTGTGTGTGTCGGTGTATGTGTATGCGTGTGTGTAAGTGTGTGTGTGTGTGTGTGTGTGTGTGTGTGTGTGTGTGTGTGTGTGTCCGCGCGCGCGCGTGCTCGTGCGTGCATGCGTGCGTACGTTTGTGTGTGTGTGGGGTGGGGGGGGTGGGGGGGGGGTGCTCATTTATAAATGGGTTATAAGCTTAAGAGGTAACTTTGAATGCTGACATATTCATAGTAAGGGTAACAAATTGTATAACCTCGCAATAGTTATTTTTGAACACTATCTTCTTTGTTTACTGGCTCGTTGGAAAGTCTAAAACCGATGTGAAACTAATATAAAACTTGTTTGTAAAACTAAGGGGGGGGGGGGGGGGGGGGGGAGGTAATAAGACTGATATTTTACTTATATATTACCAGTGTCTGCATACTATCTAACAGAGACTTCACACTTTAGATTATTATAATCTTTTCTTTCCATGCTGATCGATAATGATGATATGTGATAAAAGTAATACTATTGAGTTCCGTTTCTCATCTGAGAATGCTTCATAGAGCGGTCCTCTACAGTCACTTTCACAATATATCATGGCGTCAACCAGGCCCGAGAGATACAGACACTTGAAACGTTTGTCAGAACATTGAGCAACACTCTCAGGAACGCATCCCTTCAGCGGATAAAATTCCTGTCTATGGTCTCCTCTCCCGATAAGCCCAAAGTAAATCCAACTCTCGATAGGAGCCGGTCGGGGGAGAACAATTAGATGATTGATTGCTCTGATCAGAAATGAACCCCTGACCTACCAGCCTGGAATCCGAGAAGCTAACCTTTGCGGCACTGCGGGTTGCATATATATATATGTGTGTATTTATAGTTTGATCCCAGTCAGGTTTTCAATGCAATTACAAGTATGTAAACGCACACATGGAATGGCATTAGGTGCTTGGTCAAACATTTATAAATGTGAAGATAACGGAAACACCAACAGTAATGCAAATTTTAAGCAATGGAAAATACATCTGGACAAAACAACATTTATAGAAAGAAAGGTCACCAGAAGAAACAACAACTTAGGGTAGAGAACAGTAATGACGATACAATTAAAACTTGCTTTCGCCCTTTAAAAAGTCCATGCTGTTCATTTGTGAAAGTAATGTGCTTAGAAACATTTTCATACATGTCTGTATAGACACGGTTCTGGTATGTCTGTTCTGGAAATGTGATTCTGAATTGTCGACATGTATGGATGCAACACAACAACACAACACAACAATAGCAACAACAAACTTTAAAAGCTTTAAAAAGAAAAGACAGATTTGAATCCATGGCATTGCCAAGTGGATAGGCAACTGCATTCAGTTTTTAAAATCTTTGCAGTCTCCAGTTTTATTTCAATTATTTTACTTTTTAATCGCGGCATTCAGTAAGATTTCACCAGTAACATTCTGTGCACCTAAGGTATGTTTCAGCAATTAGGATTTATTTTTCACCCTCCAAAGAAAGTCCAGTATCCGGGAGTTGCTACTGACGAAGTGATTTGCTCAAAAGTCATTCACACAGTATCAGAGAACTTGTCCAAGACATAGAACAATCTGTTGCAAATATTCCAGCTGTAAAAGGTACGCCACTTCACGTGTCCAGGCAGAAAGTACAAATGGAAGATGAATTTATTTCAAACCTGACCAATCAGCTGATTACGAATGGGAAATACTGTAAAAATCCCTAGCAAAAGCCCAGTACGAAGCAAATGCCCACCCCCACTTTTGGCTGAAAGTCGTACAAAGGGGTCACTACCTTGCAGACGACCACCACATTTTCTTCTCAAAAGACAGCACGATCGATTTATTTACACTGTTCTATAAGTCGCCTTTTGTTTTCAATTGGTGAAGGTTGTGAATAAAATTGCGTATTTTTTTCAGTGACGTGTTTCCAGCCTGTCACTCAGTGCAAAAGTTGGTTCTCAACGCGGTGAAAGTAGTGAACTGTGTGGTATTTGGTCTCATACTAGATTATCATGCTGAAACACAAGTCCTACACTGTGTCTTACAAATTGAAAGCTTTAAGATATCTTGATAATGAAGCAGCAGGCAATGTTTTCGGTGTGTGCACGAGGGAAAACAGAAACATAATAGAACAACAATACGGAAAAGAACAGGAAAAACGGAAGTTGTCTGAAGGACCGCCACTTAGATCTGAAGATGTTGACCAAGGTGTGATGCAATACTTGGAGGATGAACGAGCTGAAGAAAGAGTGGCGAAGATAAAGACTTACGACGCAAGGCGAGAGAATTGGCAGGTGTGTTCAATGTCTAAGGCTTTTCGGGGTCAGACATGTGGCTTGAGCGCTGGGAAAAGCGCCACATGGTTTCTTCACGACGAGGAACCACTGCCAGTCAAAAAAACTCCCCATAGACTTTGAAGACCAACGTCTTCAGTTCCGTCGAAATATTCGTCGACTTCGTCATCATCATGACTGCCCTCTTTCTAACATTACGAACATGGACCAGACAATGGTTGAGTTTGACATGCTGCCATCCAGTACCAACAACCTGAAAGGTGAAAAACAAGTTCGAATCAAAAGCACAAAGCTGAGAAACGAGATTTCACAGTGGCACTCCTGGCAGCAGCTGATGGTCACAAGTTTCCTGCCTTCATCATCTTGCTGGAGAGAAACGGACTCATCCCGCCTCGTGTCTTTCTCCAGCTGAGAGTGCCAGACAATGTACGGTTGTGTGCGACTGTAAATGGATGGATGACAAAGAGTACCATCCTGACCTGGAGTGAGCGTGTTCTGGGGCAGCAGACAAGCGTGGACTCCTAGTTCTGGGACTGCTACAATGCTCACAGGACCCAGGAAGTTATAGAGCACTTGCTGAACAGCACGAAGACTTGGTCTTTGTGCCTGTAGGTTGTACCCCTTTGGCCCAGCCAGTTGATGTCAGTCTTGCCAAACATTTTAAAGATGGCAAAAGAGACTATTGGGTTGACTGGATGAGACAACCAAGACTTCCAGCAGCTGCTGGCAACCTCAGGCAGCCTACCAGACAAGCCGTCATCAATTGGGTCAGCAGGGCATAGGAGAACATTCGACCTGAAACGATAGATGCGGAATTTCAAACGCAGTGGACGGTACCCAAGATGACGAAACACTTGAGTGGTTTTCAGATGAAACTGGCGCTGCCCTACCTCATGACCATGGTATGGAGATGCTCCAGATGCAGCATAAGGTGACGACGACACTGATGACAATCATGTGAACTTTAACGACACTGATGACAATGATGTGGACTTCGACGACACTGATGACAATGATGTGGACTTCGACGACACTGATGACAATGATGTGGACTTCGATGACACCGATGACAATAATGTGGACTTCGAAGGACTAGAATGAGTCTGTCCTTCAGATCTCTATACAAAAGAGTTTGTGCTGGTTTAATACTAAGTATGGCTCACACATGATGACTGTTTTTTTTTTTATGTTTTCTGTTTTAATCTTATTTTATTACAAAAACATTGATCTTTATATGTGAAAACTAACAGTGTGTTTATTTTTCGTTTTCTTATGAATCAAACTGTGGTAATCATCTTGTTTTGTTTTTATGCTGTGAACGGAAGTTACAGTCTAAGTTCAGTCAAACAGTGTTACCTCTACCATGGAGTGCCCACAGTTTGAGGGGGAGAGGGATTGTCAAAATTCAAAAGAGTCATTCCAAAGACCTATGTTAGTAAAAGTTAGAAAAAAAAGGCAAGTTTCAATTGCTACCTCTTTCTCCTTGTCTTCGCTCCACCCCCACACTCTCTCTCCCTGTCTGTCCTTCTATCTCTCCCTGTCTGTTCCTGCCTGTATATTCCCCTGTCTCAGTATTTCTCTGTCTGTCTCTATCTCTCCCCGTCTGCTATACGGTGTACTACTCTTTCTCTGCTGTCCATCTGTGTGTCTTTCAAGTCTTTTTATATCCCATTATTTCTTATCCGTTCCGTCATTGTTTTCAGATGACATTCATCCTGTCATTCTTTTCATTCTTTATTCTTTCTTTCTGTGCATTTCCAATAACTTCAAATGGTACATAGTGCTTTCGGAGTAAACCAAACCAATTAAGTTTGTACATACGACTCGAGAATAAAACTGTGCACATAGATCGGAGTGAAAACATCGGAAAAAATGGCCCATATATAAGAAAAAAAAAACGAACCACGCATAAAAAGCAGCAGCGAAAACAGAAGATGCACAAAAAAAAGGGGGGGTGGGGGGTGGGGGGGGGGGGGGGGGAGGGGGAGCTGAAGGTGCTAACGCACCGGGTCCAGATCCAGTTCAAATGTTAACCTATCCAGTATCGTAAATCACCTAGCAAATAACCACCTCCACTTTTTCCAATCTACAGCACATTGAGATGATATGTAGCACAGTTAGTTTTAGTGAAAATGTGATGAAATGTTCTTATGCAAAGGGGGTGTATACCTAGCAAACGCCCACCCCCAACTTTTCCCTGAAATCTGAGTGGAGAGGGGGTTGCTAGGGATTTTACAATAATTGCAGTCATTAGTTAGCACAAGTAAATTCAAGAATTTCTGTAATGTTTAGTAAGAGGTTAGACTGCTCGCTTTGTTTGAGTTAATTTGTGAAGAGAAATAATCGTTAATTCTGAAAAACGCCCCCAGCTTTAGAGCGAATGCATAGCAGGTTTTCTTTTTCTTCTTTTGTTTTTCGCTGTGACATAGATTGAAAGTATTCTGGTGGCTTGGCTAGTGGAGCACTGGCTTTGGGAAGTCTGCAGTCACCCCAACAACACACAACAGGGAACTGGCAACTGGAACTCTCCTGCTGCCTTGACAATGCGCTGACGATGACACGACCCACCTGTTCCCAATAGAGGTGTTTCTGAACAAAACTCAAGAAGATAGCGCCTGTTTTCCATTGCAAACAGAGTTGTCTTTTCTCAGTTTATGGGTCGAGAACATTACGCAGCGTAGGTATCCGTCATTTGGCGAGCAAACGTTCCATCAATTCACGACATGTAGATCTGAATCCGTAGACGATAACAGAACTAAGTGAAGTCGTACTATTTGTAAGATAACGTCGAAATTACAGGCACACCATTTCACACTCATGTTTTAGCATTTTCTTTCAGTCACTGAACTTTAAGATAAGTAATGGGGCTGAATAAATCTGTTCTGGAAAACAAACCAAGAGACGAATAACCAGGAAAGTTAACGCATGTCTTTTCATGGCATATAGAGTTACATTTTCTCTGTTATGCGCCAAGACTTTTTCTATTTCAAGCGCATTCCAGGATGTCGATTGGGATAAGGACTGTCTGCATTACAGACGCACTGTTTCACACCCAAGTGTTGATATTTTCTCTGATTGAACTGGTAAGCTAACTGGTGGCCAGACTGTTTTTGACAGCGTACTCACAAGTGTCATTTGACCCATGAAACGGAAGGGTCACCTTAGCTAAATGCAAACTCTAGCACAGATTACATCGCTTGCAGATTTCGGAACTTCGTTTTTGTTCATGAAGTTGTATTGTTACTTATAACTTTGGATGATAAAAGTCTTAAAAATCCTTGGAGAAAATCATACTTTTGATTTTTTTCTTTTGTGCTTTCGATGCTTGTGCCTCAGGACTGCATGATCACCGCTTACTTTGTGAACATTCTTTCATTCAATCGCATAGTATAGACAGCTGCATTTATTCCACCGATGTTTTATATGTAAAATCAAGAAAACCAACTGAAAACAATCAACTTTAATGGGTGAAATAAAAGTTATAAAATCTTAAGCGAATTTTTTTAATGTAAATATATAAGTACACTGTTAGCTCAAACCTTGTAGTGCTACATGCCATTGTAGTGGTTGAGAACAAATTAAGAGTGAAGAATAGAAACACACACACACACACACACACACACACACACACACACACACACACACACACACACACACACACACACATATATATATATATATATATATATATATATACATACATTCATTGCCAATAAACTCGATTACGACTGTCTTCTATGACAAGAAATGTGTGCAGTGCACAGGAGAGGAGGAAGATGGGAAGAGGTGGGAAAGAACAGGGTTGAACATGATGACATATTCCGAGAAGCTACGTGTGTGTGTGTGTGTGTGTGTGTGTGTGTGTGTGTGTGTGTGTGTGCGCGCGCGCGCGCGCGCGCGCGCGCGCTCACCTGGACATGCTGAAAATCTGACATTGTACAGTAAAAGCAGACTGGTGTACTCTCAACCTTGATCAAGTTTACACACTTGAACAGTCATGTCGGGGTAGCGTCACGTTTTTTAAATCCGTGGACAAAAATATATCTATGATAGTGACAAGACAGACAACAACAGAACAACTACTGACTACTGCATTTCACTTGGGGGCACACTGACCTATCCTGCCTGCACCACTGAGTGGAATCAGACCTTTCAAACGGTCAGCTCCAGACCATGTCCAAACGTTGCACTCTACTCCTTTAACATTTCCATTTTCCAAAACGCCACTGCGCTCCATGTACCGGTTTTGTGTCATCAGTGACGACAGAACAGTTCTTTATCATACTCTGAACCCCTCTTTCGGTGTGACACTCTGGAAGGGGATATGTCTCAATGTGATGGAACATGGAAAACATGTTGGCAAGATATGTGGATCTATGTTCAAAGACAGTAAATGTGAGGGGAGGTCTTACCCCTCAGAGATGATTTCCCTGACTCGCACTCCAGTGAGACACCAGTTTATGTCCACGTGCCCTGATGGTCATATGACTTACACGTTTTTCCTCTGTGATTCTAATTTGTATCAGAGTTTTGTCAAACTGAAACATCATGCGTGTTTCTTCACCCGTCGTCTAGCGTAGACAGAAAGGCTGATTCAGCAGGTCGCCATGTTACTTCGATTCCTTTGTTTGCCTGCAGCGACCAGCGTCTCAAGCTGTCATACACCCTGGTGTGTAACTTGGTGACAGAGTGTCAGGATGACACTGATGAGACTTTCTGTGAGCATTCTCCTTGTGTGTTCACATTTAGGTGTAACAGTGGTCAGTGTGTGTCATATGATGGGGTGTGTGACCAACGATTTGACTGCTGGATGAATCAGATGAAGCAGATTGTACAAAAGAAACAGCTATTGTGGCCACCGTGCTAATTTGGAATTATCCATCCCCGGTTCTTATCAATTTTTGAAGCCAGTTTAGAAGCCATGTCATCTGTCATGAATCCTAATGAGTCTTGTCCTGACAGCCACTATCGGTGTCCTGGTGAGTTCAATGACTGCCTGCCTGTCTTCACACGATGTAATGAAATGTACGACTGTATTGACCATCAGGACGAAGAGGGGTGTGAGGACATGACATGTCCTGGTCTGTTTCGATGCAGAACTTCCAAGATGTGTTTGCACAGTGATCATTTATGTGACGGCTGGTCACACTGTCCTTTGCATGATGATGAACTGCTTTGTGAAATGACCTGTCCTTCAAGTTGTCAGTGTCAAGGTCACACATTTAAGTGTGGTCAGCCCTTTCGTTGCAGCACTCTTTCCTGAGCTTCGCTTCCTGGATGCCACACGTTCTGGCATGACACTCGCTGATATCAGCCACAACACCTATCTTATTCACGCCCTCCTTGTCTGCTGTTCTATAAGCCATATACCTAACATGACATTACCCAATTTAAAGTTCCTTGACCTCAATCGAAACAAACTGACACAAGTCAGCTTGGCCCCTTTCCTTGATCTGTCAAATCTAGAAGTATTATCGCTGTCTGAAAATCCTCTGGTCTCACTCTTCATGGACCAGACCTCTGCTGTCATGCAGGAGAGACTCACCACCTTAGACCTGTCACATACTACACTCACCCTGCTTGATCCTCAAGTCTTCTCACCCTTCCATCACATACAGTATCTGAATTTGACTGGCACTGCCATTCACTCATTCCTAAACAGTTTTCCACCCATGCGGCGTCTGAAAGGTATGTACATGGAAGGCAGCCCGGTGAAGACGTTTCCTCATGACATTTTCAC
This sequence comes from Conus betulinus, assembly GCA_016801955.1. Taxonomy (NCBI): domain Eukaryota; kingdom Metazoa; phylum Mollusca; class Gastropoda; order Neogastropoda; family Conidae; genus Conus; species Conus betulinus. The sequence continues at coordinate 36,154 of JADBJO010015546.1, forward strand.
GCACCTGTGGCATTCCTTTTCCATATACACAGGGAACTATAAACTGTGTTGCAGTGAGATTCTACCTCGGGACTTCGATAGCAGATTTTGCTTTGCGCCCAAAGACGAGGTGTCATCATGTGAAGACTTACTTCGATCATGGACGTACCGTATGTTTCTCTGGCTAATCGCCTGCCTGTCCCTGTCTGGTAACATGTTCTGCTTTTGTGCACGATTGTTTGGAAGACGCACGACCTCTGTGCGTGGGTTTATTATGTTCGTCATCACCCTCAGCACGGCTGACTTCCTGATGGTCTCTATGTTACCATTATCGGAGCTGCTGATGAAAGGTTGCGAGGTCAGTATCTCCACTGCGATGACACTTGGAAGAACAGTATGACTTGTCGTGTGGCTGGCTTTTTGTCTCTTCTGTCCAATGAAGTGTCAGCTCTCATCATTTGCCTGATCACTCTAGATCGCTTTATTGTTCTTCGTTTTCCGTTCAGCACCCTGCGATTTGAGAGAAAGTCAGCTTTGGTGGCTTGTCTGCTTTGTTGGTTGGCTGGCTGGCTTATGGCAGCCTTCCCTTTACTTCCAGTGATGAAGCACTGGGAGTTTTACAGCCAGACTGGTATCTGCATCCCACTTCCAGTTACAAGACAGGAGTTCAAAGGAAGGTTGTATTGTGTCGGTGTATTGGTCATCTTTAATTTCTTCCTATTCTTGCTCATTTCTTCCGGTCAGACCATTATCTTTTGGTCAGTACAAAGCAATGCTTTGAAAATGAACACAACCAAATTGTCTCGGGACATGACGATAGCCCGGCGGCTGATCAGTATTGCTGTGACCGATTTCATGTGCTGGTTTCCTATTGGACTGTGTGGGATGCTGGCATTGACTGATGTACCAATTCCTGGAGAAGTGAATGTTGCTCTAGCCATCTTCATACTCCCTTTAAACTCTGCCATCAATCCTTTCATGTATACGTTAAATACATGGGCGGAAAGACGAAGAAAAGCTAAAGAAGCAAAATTATTGAAGTGGCTGGAAGCTAATGCTCACATGTTTGATGACACACAGGGAATTTGAGGATGTTTTTATCCTTAGGATTATACTATATCCTTAGGATTAAACTAATCACCCTCTCTCTCTCTCTCTATATATATATATATTTTTTTTTTTTTTTTTTTTTCTCCACCCCTTTGAGTCGGGTTTTCGCCATCAGCATTCTTCTCAAACTGCCTTAGTCCGTTTCTTTGATGCATGGCTGTGCACAATGAACCAAAGCAAAATAACAGGCTCTGTCTTTCTTCATTTCAAAAGGCTTTTGATCTTGTCGAACACACAATTCTACTTTTAAAATAACTTCCTGTCTCCAAGACCTGAACACGATACCATTCTTGGAATCCTATCTCACCAACAGAACACAATTTGTATTTAGCGATAGCAGCTACTCATCTTCAAAGATTACAAAATCTGGAGTGCCCTAAGGTTCTATCTCAGGACCACTTCTGTTCTGTTTGTTTATCAGTGATCTCCCATTATCAATTGCACATCCAAGTGCTGTGTGTGACCTTTTTTCCTGATGAGAGTTCCCTTTGAGACTTCCCTTCATTCCAGCACAGTGGACCTATTGGCAGTCCAAAACGCTCTACAGCAAGGATTAAATGATGTCTGGGATTGGTGTAATTACAACTCCATGACAGGTTATCCTAAAAAGACGAAAAGCATGGCGATCATTTCTGGACAGAAACACCAAACAGACACTTTCAGCCTCAGCCTGACTATAGATGGCAACACCATAGAACAAAGGCGTCAGCACCGAGTCATGGGAGTAATAGTGGATGAGGAACTGAAGGGACAGCCTCACATCAATCTGTTGAGGAACTGAAGGGACAGTCTCACATCAATCTGTTGTTAGCAAGCTGGCTTGCCGTCTCTTCATGCCCAAACAACTTAAGCCTTTCATCGACACAGCCGCCAAAAATGTTTTTCCAGGCTCACTGTCTCTCTCACATCAACTATACATATGCAGCCAGGGACTGTGCAGCACAGATTCACCATAGAAAAATTGAGTCTAGCGCATCGATCATGTTGTGTGAAAAAAAAATCAGAATGAAATATCAACGCAAAGCATGAAGCGAGTTCATATACCTAGTTCACGCCATTTTTGATATAATAGCCCCCCCCCCCCCCCCCCCCCCCCACTCCCCCCGGTTCTGTTGGCTAAAACAAAGAAGTAACGTATGCAAAAAGTGCGTCAATGATGCTGTCTGAAAAAATAAATCAGGACGATACATCAAGGGAATGCCAAAGTGGCCAGTATAGTCAAGTTAGCTATGCATAGCAGAGTGGAGCAAGTAGAGAATTGCGTTGCCATAGCTTTGCTACGCCAAGTAGCAACTTGGCTACGTCAGGTAACAGCTAACCATTACCAAAAAAGACAGGCCCAGGCCACTTTTGATTGATCTAAGAGAAAACATTCTATTCTGTGAACTATGTCACAGCTAGACCGTTAATGCCATGCATCACACAGATATCTCTATCTGATCCAGTGACTTATTTGCGAACAATGTAACAAGTACAACTCTAATGTTTGACCCAGTGAATTATTCGTGAAGAAGTACAGCTCTAACGTTTGGCCCAATGAATTATTCATGAACTATGGAACCCTAGTGTCTTATCCATTAAACTAATTGTGGACTACGTAACACGTAAAATGCTAATGCCTGTTCAAATCCAATAAGTGTGATCTACGTAGCATGTTCAAGATAAAACTCTGATCTAGGATATTCATTATGAATTATGTAACAGCCTACAGTTCAGTTATGAATTATGTAAAAGCCAACCCTTCATTTTCTACTCTCGATCTCAAAGGAGGCGTTGTAAGGAGGGGGAAGGGATGAAGAGAGATAGAATGAAAAGAAGGATGCGAGATTATGAACATCACATCTTTTAAATCAGCCACAGACAGCTAGTCACCACTGAATTCAGTATTTTTGAATAACAGAATCGGTAGTTTATGCCCATCCAAAGTCGACCTTCGTCTCCTCAGGTGAGAACTCTTCTTGTGGACTTGTTGCCAATGTGGCAGTCATCCCATGGTATTTAACATAGAGCACACCACCTGTCGTTTTGAGGTACTCTCAACACCAGGGGGAGTGGAAACACCGCAATAGAAAAAAGACTTGCCAAGAGAAGGATAGAACACAGAAATAGAAGAAAGCAGTATACAAAAAAGTAAGTATGAATAATCAAAATGAAAGGACATACTCAAGCCTATGCAAGAGGATCCAAAACCAATGAAAAGGAAATTACCTGGAAAAAAACACGACACAAAGTAGTCACTTTGAATAACAGAACGTTTAAAAGTGCAATGACTGCAGGACAAATTTAGGTATAAATACAGAGGGTGAAATAAGGAACCACCCATTGAACGTAACAAACACTAAATTAACGAACTTAAAAAAAAAAAAAAAAAAAAAAAAAAAAAAAACAAGAAGATGCAAAGAATATAATACGTACTCCCAGTTTACCTTGAATACGCATGAAATATTCCATAAAGAGGAAAAACCGTTTGGGGCCGTTATAGCGGTTAGTAACGGCTACAACGGTAAAATAACACATCGAACATCATCCGTGACCCATAATGAACATACCTACAAGTTTTCAGAAAGATCGGTCAAGTACTTTCTGAGATATTCCATAAAAAAGACAAGATGCAAAGCATATAAACGTACTCCCAGTTTTATCCTGAATATGCGTGAGATATTCCATAAAGAGGGAAAAAACGTCTTGGGCAGGTGTAACCGTTAGTAATGGCTATTCTTGTAAACATCGGCCATCATCTGTGACCTATGATGAACATACTTGCAAATTTTCAGAAAGATCGGCCAAGAACTTTCTGAGATTTTCCATAAAGACGAAAACCATTATGGGCCGTTGGTAACGGCTATAACTGTAAACTTAAACATCGGGCATCATCCGTGACCCATAATGAACATACCTACAAATTTTCAGAAATATCGGCCACGTACTTGGTGAGATATTCCATGAAGAAGAAAAAACCGTTAGGTGTTAAGCGTTAGTAACCGCTATAACGGTAAATTAAAACATCGGGCATCATCCATGACTCATAATGAACATACCTACAAATTTTCCGAAAGATCAGCCACGTACTTTCTGAGATATTCATAAAAAAACGTTATGGGTCGTTATAGCCATTAGTAACGGCTATAACGGTAAACTAAAACGTCGGGCATTGTCCGTGACCCACAATGAATATACCCACAAACTGTCAGAAAGATCGGCCAAGTAATTTCAGAGACATTCCATAAAAAAAGAAAAACCGTTATGGGCCGTTACAGCCGTTAGTAACGGCTATAACGGTAAACTAAAATGTCGGGCATCATCCGTCGCCCATAATGAACATACCTACAATTTTCAGAAAGATCGGCCAAAGTACTTTCTGAGATATTCCATCAAGAAGAAAAACCGTTATGGGCAGTTATAGCTGTTAGTAACGGCTATAATGGTAAGCTAAAACATCGGGTATCATCCGTGACCCATATTGAACACACCTACAAATTTTCAGAAAGGTCGACAAAGTGCTTTCTGAGATAGTCCATAAAGAAAAACCGTTATGGGCCGTTATAGCCGTTAGTAACAGCTATAACGGTAAACTGAAACATCAGGCATCATCTGTAACCCATAGTGAACATACCTGCTAATTTTCACAAAGATCGGCCAAGTACTTTCGGAGATATTCCATAAAAAAGAAAAACCGTTACAGGCTATTACAGCCGTTAGTAACGGCTATAACGGTAAACTAAAACATCGGGCGTTATTCATGACCCATAATGAACATACTTGCTAATCTTCACACAGATCGGCCAAGTACTTTGACAGATATTCCATGAAGAAAAAACCATTACAGGCCGTTACAGCCGTTAGTAACGGCTATATTGGGGTAAACTGAAACATCGGGCATCATCCGTGACCCATAATGAACATACCTGCTAATTTTCACAAAGATCGTCCCAGTACTTTCTGAGACATTCGATGAAGAAGAAAAACCGTTACAGGCCGTTACATCCATAAGTAACGGCTATAACAGTAAACTAAAACATTGGGCATTATTCGTGGCCCATAATGAACATACCTACAAATTTTCAGGAAGATTGGCCAGGTTCTTTCTGAGACATTCTATAAGAAGAAAAACCATTACAGCCGTTAGTAACGGCTATAACGGGGTAAACTAAAACATTGGGCATCATTCGTGACCCATAATGAACATACATGCTAATTTTCACAAAGATCGGCAGCCCCAAGTACTTTCCGAGATATTCCATAAAGAAGAAAAACTGTTACAGGCCGTTACAGCCGTTAGTAACGATTATAATGGTAAACTTAAACACCGGGCATCATCTGTGACCCATGATGAACATACCTACAAATTTTCAGAAAGATCGGCCCAGTAGTTTTGTCTGGAGTGAGTGGAACACATTTTGACCATGGACGGACGGACAGACACACAGAGCATTTCTTCATTCCTATTCTAAAGTATTCCCTGTTCTATAAGAACTGGGAGTACAAAAAACCGTTATAGCCGTTAGTAACGACTATAATGGTAAAATAACACATTGGGCATGATCTGTGACCCATAACGAACATGCCTACAAATTTTCAAAGAGATTGGCCAAGTACTTTCTGAGATATTCCATAAAGAAGGAAAAACCGTTATGGGCCGGTGGGTAACGCTATAATGGTAAAATAACACAACGGGCATCATCATTGACCCATAATGAACATACCTACAAATTTTCAGAAAGATTGTCCCAGTAGTTTGTCTGGAGCGAGTGGAAACATTTCGACCACACACCACACACACAGAGCATTTCTTCATTCCCATTGTAAAGTACTCCCCGTTCTATAGTTATCAGGGTCCATTCTAGGCCATTTCACCTTTACCAAAGTCCATTCTGCACCATTTTACCTTTATCAGGGTCCATTCTAGGCCATGCTACCTTTACCAAAGTCCATTCTAGGCCATTTCACCTTGAACAGAGTCTGGGTGACTATGGCCCATTCTGACCGAGCTGATCTTTTAACTTCTACTCCGTGACCCACACCAGTATGGACCAGTTGACCTCAGACTCGAACTCGGTCACAATTTCCAACCAGGATCATTCGACTCTCAATCTTGGCCTGGGTCACTGTGTTCAAATCTCAGCTAGTTGACCTTAATCATTAGTTGGGTCACAATCAGGATTACTTTTAACTCGGATCTGGTCACAAAGATCCACTCGTGATCACTTTACTCTATGTCACTAAACCTGTCACATGACTTTGAGTCACTATTTCTCACCTGAGTCAGGTGACCTTTAACTTTGGCTCATGGAACACTGAGCCATTCTAAGTCTCCTGATCTTTCAACCATAAATCGGATGCTCATTGATCCCTATTCTGGGATTGTGTCATTTGAACTTTCACCTTTGTCCTGGGTCTGGTCACCGTTACCAGTTTTGGGTCAGTCAGCCTTAACATCCCAATCTCCATAATTTCGTCTTCACCTGGACCTGTGTTACTATGATCGTTTATGGCTGCCTTAATCTTTATCATCTACCTGATGGCAGTAGTTTTTGGGTCAGTCAGCCTTAACATCCCCATCCATAATCTCGTCTTCACCTGGACCTGTGTTACTATGATCGTTTATGGCTGCCTCAATCTTTATCATCTACCTGATGGCAGTACCCTTCTCCCAGTCCAAGGACCAGGTCAAGGTCATCACAACCCATTCTGTGTCAAGAACAACATTAGTACTGTACCTCCAAACGACGGGAACAAATTACAAAAAAATAAACACAACTCCGTGAACAGATCTCGGGAATACCCTTTCTAAAGGATTTTAGCTTCCAGAAGGTAAAAAAACTCTCTTGGTTTGCATGCAAGTGGGCGTCCATGTGTTCATTGTGGTGCAGAGCTCATGTCACGCTCCCTCCACCAGCCCTGCCTGTTCATGTGACTTCTGTTTCTCTTCCACCTTCCTCCCTATCTGTTTTCTCCTGCATGATCACCCCATCTCCCTCTCTCCTCATTCCCCCTCCCTGGTTCTCTCCCCCCCACCCCCTCCCTACCCCTTCTCTGTGTTCATGTGTATGGATAGGAGCTGATTAGGTGTAAACAAATGAATCTCACAATGATGGTTTAAACCTTGGAGCTCCCAGCAGAAAGTCCAAGATGGTAACCACAGCACTATAATGGCCGGCTTCACAACAGGCAGTTCTACTGAACATGCTTGGTCGAACGGGCA